>JBBBDQ010000565.1:315000-385000 GCA_037127315.1 Ascarosepion bandense | reverse complement strand
AAAATCATACAAGTCTGGCAACGACACCAATACAGAAGCATTTCAAATCTTATCCAAAGCAAAACAAGGAGGAAAATGAGAGACCCAGCCTATTTAATCTCTTCCTAGATTATGCCCTGAACATATACAAGCAAAGATGTGAGTAGAGAGGCTCTGATCATTTAAGTGTTCCATATCCAACATCCCAAATGACTCTACCAACGGAAAAGACTATTTAGCTCTTCTGCTCGAGGCCAATGTACTGATGATGGAGATATTCAAAGTTCGGAGAAGAATTATCATGAACAAATAATCAACATAATGTATCAGGTGTGCCAAGAAGTAGGACTCAAGTTAAACATTTCCAAAACAGAAATGACGATCAAGAATTGAAATGAAAGCAGTGACACCCTGGATTCCTCATAAAAAATCCTTCAAATCCTTCAGTGTATTGATCAGTTATAACAAATTTAGTATAGAAGAAAAAGAAATTGAATATAGAAAAGGTTTTCAGGGGTAGTTTTAGTTTTGTGGCAGTTTTGGTCAATACGGCAAACTGATATGAAAAACAAGACATTAAGATGAAATCCTGAGTCATGTTCTTAAGTAGCCTCATCAGATCAAAAATTTCATATGGATGTCATACTTGGTGACAAAATCCTTCAGAAATATCAAAACTGTCAGATGTATATAACTGCTTTCTCAGAATAATGGTTAAAAATAGTTTTGACCAAACAGTTCTTTGTAAGAACTATTCAAAACTTATGGACTGGTGCTACTGCATCACAAAGAACTGTGACAAATAACAAAAACACATCACTTTAAGACTTTCAACAACAGTAACATCTAAAATGGATAGTACATGTAACTTAAAGATAAAATAATATAATCAAGATGTTGGTGTTCCACACTATTTCAAACAAAAGGCAAGGAAGACTAGAAAGATTGATATAACTACTGAAATTGAAAAACCTATTTTCTTGATAGAAATTATTTTACTAGAAATAGTTTAAAAATTACAATGGAAATTAGTAATGGCAGCTCAGGTAATGACAAAAGTTTCCTTATATGTGTAATATAATAATCTGGCCTGGCCGAAGAAGGCCGATGAAGCGTGGGCGTTCCCGGTTGATGAAAAGTAGCGGATGTCACTTTGACCCTATTTCCGGCAGAGCGGAAATAGACAGGGTCTCTGAGAATTTACGTAGGCGTCGCGTAGGCGTCGCGTGATCAAGAAAAAACCGGAAGAAACAATTTCCGCTTTTGGAAGATATATAAAGACTGCGAAAAACACAGTCTTGGGAATCAGACGAGTCTCCAGAAGTCGACAGTAGAAGAGAAGTCGAGTCACAGTCGAAGTCAGAAGTCGAAACAGAGAAGTCGAAGAAGTCAGTCTCGACAGACGAGTCTCGAGAAGTCGAAGAAGAAGCTAGACGAGTAAGCAGAGAGAAGTACACTCCCATCGTCACCCCTGTCAACCTTGGAAGAGCGCTCTCACTCTTTGTTCCTAGGCGACACGGTCCATCGTCTTTAATAAAAATATAATATATATTTTTATATATACCCCCATGTTGTCTGTTTCTTGCTATATAACATATGGAAACAGCTAATATTACCATTATCATTACCAGGAAAAGGGAATTGAATACAAGGAAATGGCAGTTGTAATTATACATTGAGAATGTTGTTTTTAAATATTAGAAATAATTATGTTTAACTATTTATAAAATTCGACTTTCTCTTACCAATGTTAAGTGTAAGTCTCCTTTTTTCTATTTTCTCTAAGCATAAAAATCAAATGACCGAACATGAATAACATTTTAGAAAATTTAAGAACAAACATATCAATTTTATTTTATATATAAAAAACGATATAAATGCACATATTGACATGGAAAGACACAATACTTAAAAAAAGTCAATATGACTTGTGAAGATAAAATACTTAAAAAAGGGTGACACCAAAAATATGAACACATGAAAAACCATTTTTTTAAAAAATAACATGTTATAAAGACAGGATACTTTAAAAACAATGAGACTGACAACGTGCGTTAATGCATGAAAACACAGCAGTTTTAAAAGATGATGTCACATGAAGACAAGATAATTGAATATTTGAAAAATGATGAAACCTACAAAAGAGAAAAAACAAAACGTCTTAGATAATGGCTGATGAAAGCTGAAAGTATTCCGACATGAAACAATTTATATTTAATATTTCATTAGAAACCAAGAAATGGTCTGAATTATAGAAAAATAAACACAAAGTTTTTGTATATGAAAAATAGCTGCCAAAATAAACTTAAAAATATATATATATATATATATATATATATATATATATAACACAAGCATTCAACCATGTGACCAGTGTTCAAATCACACCATATAATTTAGTTAGAGCCAATGAAATAAAAGAGTTTGCTTGTAAGTCAAGATAAAAAATAACAGCCACAGGAGCCATGAAAAATGTTGTTCAGAAGTTGACACAATATAGTTTATGATGATGAAGACAATCGGAATGTCGGGAAAAGTCAGATTTTATTTTCCGCATTCTAGCAAGTGGAGTCAAGTTTAAATTCCTCTCTAGTCTGCTGCATTATTGTTAAATATGAGATGAGACATTGTTCTTTCAATGTCAAAACAAAATGTACAATTTTGTAGTAGTTACTTACATGTTCTAATGTGACAATTGAATAATAAATATGCACATTTTGGTAACAAAAATTTATCGCAAATAATCAGGCTGGTAGAAATAAATATATAATACTGTTTGATTATAAACAGAATATCTACTTAAATACAAGTATCAATAAAAACAATGTTCAAACAAATCATTTCAAATTGTCGGTTGTTTATAACCAAGTTTTGTTAATCTTCCTTAATTTCCATAACATGATGGCAGAGATGGTTATTACAATGAATTAAAAAATTGTGTTATAGGCTTAATTTGACTTCATTTAGACTGAGCGTCTAACATCTTGCCTTTTATATGTATAATCGAGTTTCTGCACTATTGTAAGAACTGCAACCTTGAAACTTCTGAATATCGTTTCTTATGTCTTTGTCTATGAGTGTATCAAATTTGATTAAAATCGGACCATTCCTTCTATAACCCAATTTTTTTGATTATCGATTTTCTATATTTATCGGGGGTACCTTGACACATAACTTAGCTAAGAACACTCACAGATGTTTATAGTACAACTGTGTAAATTTTCAAGAAAATCGGTTCAGCCATTTTGGAGTCTATAGGTAATGGACACACACACACACACACACATGCACGCACACACACACACACACACACACACACAGTTCCATTTATAAATAAGTTTAGATTTAGATTATCTATTTTTAAAAGCAATTTTATGACTTAAATTTTAATTCTTTTATTATTATGATTTCATACTCCAATATAGCATCAGAAATTATTTAGTGATTCATATGTTGCGTTCACTAAAGTTCTATGCATTGTTCCAATAGGTTGCCTTTCCATTTCTCATCTACATTCCTAAAAATGTAGATCTAAGATTGTTTGTTTGCAGTTAGAATTTAAAGGAGGTACCGTGCTTATAACTTTTTAAAAATTATTGGTAAGAAGAGGTCAGAAGAGTCTGTTCGAGGATAAGCCAATAGATAGAATTTACGACTTACTTCGGGCGTTGTTTTTAGGATTCTGAATTCGGCTTAAACTCATAAAATGTTATTGAACCTCATAAACTTTAAAACCATTCTCTGTGCGGGTGGGCAAATGGGTAGAAAGAGAATTTTGTAAAACAAATGAAATCCACAAAAACTTCAACAGAGAATTTAATATATATTCATTTTTTTTCACAGTGTAACTAACACTTTTGTTTGTGATCTATGCAGACAGCTTTATAAAAACAAGGTATAACAAAATAGCTCTACCACATTCTCAAACTAATATAAATTGGTGAATGTACGAGAGCCTTGGACATAGAACTGATACACTCAAATAAAGATAATATTTACTTAATTCCTGTCCCCTTCCTGGTTTTTTTTTGTTAATAAACTTTGCCACTTGCATTGTTTACTGTGTCATGGCAGTTATTCTATGTAAAAAGTCGGATTCATAGCTGCAGGAAAAATTAATTCTATTGATCTCTGTACAAACAAATGTGATTACTTTTCAGTGTTTAGATGTTCAACTCTAGAAAAAATAAACAACCCGATTTCCAATAAAATAAACTTTTCTGACAATCACACGTCTTCTCTTTATAACATGCGCAACAGACAGTGCTAATCTTAAACGTTAAAAAAGAAAATTCCAAGGGTCTGTCTTGCAGCTTGTGGTTAAAATGCATATGTTTGGCAGCGTTAAAAACAGCTGAATTCAAAGACATTAATTTTTTCCATTAATTATTTCAATATATATATCTTTTCAAAAAGTTAATTCTATATGAATAAAAATTTTGCGTGTTAGAAAAGTTTCAGTTCTATAAATCATTAGGTTCTTAAATGTTGACTGTTTTTTTTTAAATTATTATCACCACATGAAAGGCAGTAAAGCCACTAAGACACAAGGGGTTACAGGGTATAAAAGAATAAAGAACAGAAACATTAAAAATGAGTGAGAAGAGGAAAGATTAATCAGGAAAACACTAAATAGCAATTGGTCTGTTTTTTATGGATTATCAATTTTTTGAAGGTTATTTAAAGCCAGAAAATATTTTTAGATTGTAAGAAGTTTCTTTTGACATAATGTTTTATAATGTTTTAATGCGTTTTTTCACTTTTAACCAAATAATTTAATTAAATTATTCGGTCAAAAGTGAAAAAATGCAGAAACAATGTTCGAGGTTGGAAATATAAACAATGAGGAAAGGAACAAATTATATTTTAGTAAGCTAATAAAAATATTGTTTTTTTGTCAGAAACAATGACAAATAAAAAGGCGTTGCATCAGAGTATCAAAGTTGAAAAAATATGAACAATAAAATAAAGAAGAATGTGATTGCATCAAAATGCAACAGTTGATGATTATGCCTGTCTGGAGATGACATAATTGGGTGAAGCTCGACTCACAGATAAGACCAAGATTTCCTGAGTCAAAGAGCAGATGAAGCCAAGGACTCAAAGAGAACACAAGGAAGACAACTCCAGCCATCACTTCCTTGTATATGCTTATGTGGTTGCTTCCTCTGACTATCCCTCTACACTCATCCATCACAGAAGAAAATACACAATAAGTTAATATATTTTTATATTCATGTCCGTCATTATATCATCAAGCCAATCATCAACCTTGGTTTGTATATTATACAGCATATGTTGTTCTGTTATACAACAGTATTAAAATTTTTTATATATACATTTTTTAGTTTTTTTATTATTATTATTTTTATGTTTCTTATTTTATTACTATTATTAAGATCTGCTTTCTTTTTTAATAATAATAATATTATTATTAGTTCTTTAAAATTTTATATATATATATTTATTATTATTATTATTATTATTATTTTTTTTTATTATTATTATTATTTTGTTACTATTATTTTAGATCCTTTTTAACAATATTATTATTATTACTAGTATTAAAGTTTTTTGATATATATATTTATTACTATTATTTATTACTATTGTTTAAGTTATATTTTAAGATTGTATTTTAATATTTTATTTACCATTTTCTAATATAAGTTTTAATTATTTTAACTATATTTGTAACATAATACTACTAGTGGTTATATTTTAATTTGTGTTAAAAATTATGATTTACATTTTTTTTTACTGTAAATATATCCCATTATATTTAAAACTAAATTTTAATGTTAAATTTCCATGTCATGTTTTTCTAAGAAAGCATATGAATTGCAATAGACATGGGTGTCGATCTAAGATCTTAACTAACTTACTTTCTCTTTATACTGTTTGTTCTCCTTCCCTTTCTTTTTCTTCTTTCATTTTCTCAATTTTCTATATTTTTCTTTTTCTTTCTCTCTTTGGGTTTTTTTGAATGAACGAGGAAATGTTTTTGTAGATTACCGTGACAAATGTCTATTCTCGATATAGGCACTTGAGCATCTGTGTGTAATTATTTTCTAGATTACTTTGAATATTAACTGTTGTATCATTTGGGTCTGATGAGCAGTAAAGTTTGCCTGTGAAATACGTATTACCCATGAAATTGTAGAATATCTAAAATTTTTTCTAAATTATATTACTCTGTTAAATTAAATAAATAAATTTAACATTGAGTTCTTTTGAATTTGTCTATCAGAATTTACCTGACATATCACATATATCAAGTATTCTACATATATATATATATGATGGTTCACCTAAAATAGGTCTATACTTCCAATTTACAATGAAATAATGTGTCTGTCTTAGTTTTTCTTATATTTGCTCTATATGTATTTATATACATATATATTTAGAGCTTTCCTAGAGAGTTATCCTACCACTTTATGTACAGGATACTGCTTTGCATTCTTCTATATCTACACCGCATGCTTATATATATATATATCTATTTGAATCAGCAATATTATTGGTTCTGATCTGGTAGCTCAGTTTCAGTCATTTTCTCACCACTATAAGATTTGCCTCTCTGTGCCTTTTTTTGTAAATACTTTCATGGTTATTGTTCAGATGAGCTGTTTATTATGGTGCCTAGACTTTATGAATTTAAGCACAGGACTAGACTAGGGTTCTGCATTGCAGTGCAGTGGTTATTGGCTCAGAATGAGAAATCGGGGAAATGTGTTCAAATTCCAGTTGAATTCTTTGCATTCAATTGCACACAAATACTCTTGGGAAAGGTATTAATCCTTCTCTTCCTTCCACTTATGGATTACATAACAGGACAGATCGGGTTCTATAGCCTTGGCTGGCAACCAGTCTACCGCAGAAAGTAATGGCAACCTACTGTGAGATAAACTTGTGCCCAGTCAGTCATGTCTTTTTCAAGACATGATCGCCCAAGCATGTATTACGCATGGCACTTAACTGACTGACTAGACTGGACTAGCATCAAGATTTCATTAATTTACAGTTGAAATGGCTAGATGTAGCCATAAGTTCCATGCAAACAGTTTCATTTCTTACTAGTGGAACTCCCTTCCGGCTCCACAGTTTCCAGCCAACTTTAATCTGAAAAAATTTAAATGCAATGTTAATCACTATCTACTGTCCTCCTGATTACTATTTCCTCTTCTCACTTATTATTAATGTTTCCCTTGTGGCTTAGTGGCTTTACTTGGTTGAAACTGATAAAAAAAAAAAACAGAAAGTTATCAGTTCTAAGAATACAATACATGTTGCTGTCAGCAGAGGAACAGCCTAAGATGCAAGCCAAGAATGGTAAATTTCAAACTCAAGCAAGTGCAGAAGATTTTAAGTGTTTTAACAGATGACACCAAATATGAAACCAAAACCTGAAAAATTAGAACATCGAAATATGCCTTCCAAAAACTAAGCAAAGTATTAAGGAAAAAGAAACTGGCATTAGAAAAGAGTGCTTATCTGTTATGCAATATCAGTTTTCATACATGGCAGTGAACGAGGAAAAGTGACTTGACACAAAAACAATGTGATTCTACAGAGAGGTGCTGAGAATATCATGGAACAAATATGTGAGCAATTGAGAAAATGAATGAAAAAGAAGCTTACACTTAACATCAGAAAGAGAAAGTTAAAACTTCTTAGGCATATCATGAGGAAATAGGGTTTGGAAAATTTAATACTCACAGGACATACTCAAGAAAAGAGGGCAAGTAAGATACATAACCAATTTAATTAAATGAAAGGTAACACATGAAGAACAAGGCATAGTACAAATATAAACACTGCTATCTACTGTCCTCCTGCTTACTCTTTTCTCTTTCTGCTCATTATTAATGTTTCTATTTCTAATTCTTTCACACCCTGTAACTCCTTGTGTCTTAGTGGCTTTATTACCTTCCATGGGATGATACAGATTAAAACAAAAATTGAAATGCAATGTCAATCACTATCTACTGTCTTCCTGATTACTCTCTCCTCTTTCTGCTCATTATTAAAGTTTCTATTCCTGATTATTCCAAACCCTGTAACTCCTTGTATCTTAGTGACTTTACTGCCTTCCATGGGATGATACAGATTAAAACAAAAATTGAAATGCAATGTCAATCACTATCTACTGTCTTCCTGATTACTCTTTTCTCTTTCTGCTCACTATTAATGTTTCTATTCCTAATTCTTCCACACCCTGGAACTTAACATTCATGAAATTGACTCGCTGTGCCTTCTTAGGATAATGTTCTCAACTGACATGGAGTGGAAAATTATATTGAATCTATTGCTAGGTAAGCTGCTAAGAAAGTTTGTTTACTGTGTCGAGCAGGAGAATTTATATATCCAGAATCTATCTTACATATTAATAACTCTACAGTTTTTCCATGCATAGAATATTACTGCCCCATATGGTCTGGGATCCTTGCTATTTACCTCAAACATTTTGATAATATCCAAGAAAGAATCAGCAATATTATTGGTCTCGATCTGGAAGCTCAACTTCAGTCACTTTTCCGCCACCCTAAAGTTACCCCTCTATGTTTTCCCATAGATATTTTCATGGTTATTGTTTGGATAAGCTTTTTTTTACTATGGTACCTAGACTTTATGAATTTAAGCACATAGGATGTGTGTTGTAGTGCAGTGGATATTGGCTCAGACTGACAAATTGTTGAGCTGAGTTCAAATTCCAGTTGAATTCATTGCATTCAATTATGTGCAAATACCTTTGAGTATCTGTCTCTTCCCTCCAGTTATGTGTTAAATAACAGGACAGACTGGATTCTATAGACTTGGCTGGTGACCTACTGTGGGATAATTCTTTGCCTAATCAGTCATGTCTCTTTTGAGACATGAATGCCCAAGCGTGTATCACATATGGCAATTAACGGACTAACTAGACTAGTGTTGAGATCTCATTAATTTACAGTTGAGCTGGATAGAGGTAACCATAAATTCCATGCTAACAGTTTCTTTTCTTGCACTACCAACTCTATGCTTTACAGCCAACTTTAATCTACAAACATCTAAATACAATGTTAATCATGATCTACTGTCCTGATTTCTCTTTTCTCTTCTCACTCATAAATGCAGCTAACAATTCTACTGCAGTAGCTTCTTTTCTTGCACTTCCTGCCTGTGGAACTCCCTTTCATATACTTGCTTTCCTGATGGCTACAACCTCTAGGAATTTAAATACAATGCCAATACCCATTGACTCTAGTTCTTTCTACATCACTCTGTATATAATGTTCTTTTCCTTTCTCTCTACCCTCCTAACTGTTTTCACACCTGTGTTCTCATCCTTCTCTTGCTCCTTTCTCTGGCACCCCCTATAACTGGTTCATCTTTCTCTTCACTCTCCTCTTGTCTAAACTTCTTTTCCTACACTTCCCACTTATGGAACTCCTTTCCATATACTTGCTTTTTTGATGGCTACAACCTCTAGGACTATAAATGCAATGTCAATACTCATCTCTTATCCACTTGACTCCAGTCCTTTCTACATCATCGTCTATATCTTGTTCTTTTATTTTCTCTCTACCTTCACAACTGTCTTCACACCTGTATTCCCATCCTTAACTCTCTTCCATATACTTGCTTTTTTGATGGCTATAACCTCCAGGAATTTAAATGCAATGTCAATTCCCATCTCTTATCCACTTGACTCCAGTCCTTTCTACATCATCCTCTATATCTTGTTCTTTTATTTTCTCTCTACCTTCACAACTGTCTTCACACCTGTGCTCCCATCCTTCTCTTGCCCTTTCTCTGACACCCACTGTAACTTGTTCATCCTTCTCTTCATTCTCCTCCGGTCTAAACTTTTACTCTTATGTAGCCCCCTGTGCATCAGTGGTCATACTGCCTTGCTTGGGGTGAAATGATTAAAAAAAAATTATTAATGTTTTATCAAAGTTTCACTTTATTCATTATTTTCAATCTCATTAACAAATTTTCTGCAAATTATTCACTGTAAAAGAGTGTGTACTTATCTAAAAAAGTTAGAAAATTGAATAAATAAGTTCTGGTAGGAAGTGCTAATCCTTGTGTCACGGGATGGACAAGAAAAATGAAAACCCTTTTAAATAAGAACCCGTTTAAAGATGATTAAACTTATATGATGAATTTTTTATACAACGAAGATGACATCCAAGTTTAGTCCTACTCTGTTGCTTGCAGTTGATTTTTGCTGCCAGTGATCAATAGGAATTGACATATTGTTGATGAGGAGTTGAATTTTTTCATTACTGAAATTATTCGAGTCCAATCATTTTACTTTATTTCTATTGCTGATAAAAATCAAAAGGAAATCATTAACAAGTTTTGACAGGACAGAAATAATAATTTCTAATTCGAAAATCTTCTGAGATTTTTTTTAAGTCAGGAAATGATTGACTTGCTTAAGTTTTTCTCTTTGAGATTTTTTTTTTCTCAACTTAGAATTAAAAATATTTGTTTCCTTTGCCCTTTTTTGTTAACCAGAGTCTAAACTATTTCAGAAAATAAAATTTATAGAAAAGTATATGAGTTCCCCAAAACTAATCAATAAAAAGAAATATTCCAACACTTTTCTCATGGAAAATTCCAATTTCTTGAGGTTGTATTTTTATATAAATAATAAATAAAATTATGAAAACCAGTACTATTTGGATTCATTCATGTTACATACATATATAATAATGGCTGGCCACTCATATTCAAGGATACCTATCTACCAGGGCAACTAGCTAATCCCCATTGTAGACACCTTCTCAGACACACTTGTGTTTGTTCAACACCCATTGAGCCCACCTGTGGTTTATACTGCAACTATACTGAGCAGACCTTAGTTACAGTTTCTGGGAGAGTAACAGTCTAAACAAGGCCAGGATGCTCGAACCCTTGGTCACGATGATTTATCACTTCAAGCTAGCACAACCATTGACAACTTCTCAAAGGGAGGTGTCTACACACTTGCACTCACAAGGCTTGGGTCAATCAATGGTATGTTTTTCAGGCCCTTTCCAAAGGTGTCACACTCTGGGATTGCCTCCTCCAGATCGACAACTAAAGTTACCTACCTGACTAATCAACCATGGTGAGATTTGAACCCATACTTCATGGTCAGAAAGTGGATGCTCTAACCACTTGGCCATGTATCCACAACATACATACATACATACATACATACATACATAATTTTTATATAAAAGAACAAGTTTAGAGAAATCTCTAACTGAATCCTTCATTTAATCTGTGGGGTTAACCTTTTCTCATACTACTGATCATGTCTAGAAATATCGTCTAGTTTTTATTTTAATTTAGTATTGTTCAGTTAATGTTTCCACAGAGTACAAAGACACACTGCCCAACTCTAGGATTGAACTCAAAACCACTGTATGAGCAACAGTAACAAGAACAGTCTATATCCTAGATTAAATAAAAAGTTCACTGTAGGTTACATAGATCTATATACACATGAGGAGAGCCAGAAGAAACAATGGTTGAAACATTGTGATCACAATAACAAAGATGAGGATAATAGTCTGAATATAAATACAATATTTACATTATTTGGACTATTGTCCTCATCTTTGTTGCCATTTGTACAATGTTTCGGCCATTGTATGCTTTGGCCTTCTTCAGGTGCTAGGAATTTTAAACCAAACACTTTATTACAATCACTGGGGTATATCATCTCCATCCCTTTTGCATAGAGCCTCTTTTTGGTAGTTATGAGTTGTCTCCCTCTAACCCTGTAAGTTACTTGTTCACCACTGCTGTAACCTGGTATTGAACTCCCAACTCTTTGGGTGAAGTCACAGGAACTAACCAACATCTATATCCACTGAGCCATGTGTCCATAAAGAAATTCGTAGCACCTGAAGAAGGCTGGAGCATACAACAGCCGAAATATCGTACAAATGGCAACAAAGATGAGGACAATAGTCCAAATATTGTAAATACTGTAAATACCACCTCATCTCAGAAGTATAGACAAATGAATATAGTTTTAATAATAATTAATTATAGTTCATTTGGAAGTTAAAATTTAAGACATTTCATACAAATGGCTAACATTCATTTACATCTGTGAAGAACAAATGTGCTTTTATTCTAACTCCACAGACATTGCCAAAAAAACAAAAAAACAAAAAAAAATCTCAATATCACTTTATTTTATATATCAATAAAACATGAAATCACTAAAACTGTGAGACACAATTTGCACAGGGCAAGAAGTTTTTCCCATCTGAAACAATCCTGCACATGTACAAATCTACAATCCGTCCATGCATTGAATACTGCTACCATATCTGGTTGGGTGCTCCTGCTATCCACCTTGGTGTCCTTGACAAAATCCAATGGAGAATCTGTAATATGATCGGTCCCAACTTGGCAGCTAGGATATAGACTCTTTCTCACCGACGCAGTGTGGCTTCCCTGTGTCTCTTCTACAAATACTTTCAAGGCTTCTGCTCTGATGACCTTAGCTCACTGGTACCCCCTATATCTGAATTTACTCAAGCCACAAGATTAGCAACTAGGTCCCATGCTTTTACTATGAAACCGATAAATTGTAAACACAAATTCTACTCTTTTCTCACACTTCCTGCCTGTGGGATTCCCTTCCATTTCCTGACAGCTACAATCTTCAAGAATTCAAATGTAAAGTCAGTAGTCGTCTCCTGTCCCACTAACTTGCATCCTCTCTCATATGCTCTTTTCTCCATCCACCCCACCCTCATAAGTATTCTCATCCTTCTCTTATCCTCTTCCTGACACCCCCTATAACCTGTTACTCTTTCTCATAACATTCCTCCTATGTAACCCCCTGCACAACAGTGGCAGTAAAATGCCTTGCTTGGGGCGACACGATTATTAAAAAAAATGTGTGTGTGTGTGTGCATTCATTTGTGTGTATGAATGTTTATGGGTTTCTGCACATCTAGGCTTATCTATATATACGTATGTATACAAATTATTTACAAGATTTTATGAAATCTGTTACAAAATGGATTAACTTCAACATATTTTTAACCTATTTATTTAAACATTATTTATTAATGGATATTCATATTTGAGTAGATACTATTTTTTTTAGCTTAAACATTATATTTTTTTTTATCTGCCGGCCTGAATAATCAAGAAATCTTGTTAGGATAATATTTTCATAACAAATACTTCTCAATTATTCAGGTGTAGATAAAAATAAATGTACAGTTTAATTATAAAAAACAAAATATATACACAAATACTAGTATTCAGTTATTAAAAAAAATGTTTAAACAAATAAATTTAAAAAAAAAAAAAAAAATATATATATATATATATATATATATATATATATATATATACATACTTTTAAACAAATATAAATTTTGTCACTTAGCTGATGGATGCTATATATAGCTTCCTGACTCCAGAGTTTCATAGATGAAGCTTTTTGTCATCATTTGTCCCACTCGTCAGAGGATTTCAGCAAATGTCTCCTATTTTCCTCATTTTTGTTATTTTTATATATATATTTTTTTTAATCGTATCACCCTGAGCAAGGCGGTAACGCCACTGATGTGCAGGGGGCTACGTAATAGTGAAAAGATTGGAAAAGAGAAAGCCAGAAACCACATCCTAAACAGGGAACAAGGGATGAGCCTCTTAACCTGTTCAATAGACGGGAAAAATAAATAATTTATGTGTTTTTTTATTGTTGTTAGTTGATTTGTTCTGCTTTCTGTGTGTTTAGTGTGTGTAAGTGTGTGTGTGTGTGTGTGTGTGTGTGTGTGCATGTGTACGCCTGCACATGCATATATGTGCACATGTGTACATTGTTCTGGTGTTTTCTCCTTTTCATAATTTTCTTGTCTCCATATTCCTTTCCCTTCTTTTCTCTTTCTGTTCTCTCTCTTTATATATATATATATATATATATTTATAAATGATGTTGTAAATATGGATGATGATGATGATAATAATAATAATAATAATATTGGCTGATTAATAAAGTAATTAATGGATTAGAATATATCCAATTGGAGATTTCAAAATGACACTCTTGTGCAAGTTAATGGGATATAAAGTTTTTAGATTTGCAATTTGTCTTTCATTAAGATTTTTTATTATTATTATTATAGTTAACATGATTGATGACAGTTTGTGTAATTAATATTAATTTGTTCTTAATAATTAGCAATTGTTTATGGATAGGAAAAATCCAGAACATTCTCAAAGAAAAAAATAAAAACTTTTCTTTTGTGATTTGCCAATTGTGTCTTTGAGAGGAATTTTCAAATGAGATTGTTTATTTTTTTTTTAGTATTTTCTTTTATTTTGTTAGATTATCAATGGCCTTATTCTGGTAATTACTTTCCTTGAAGTCATGAAGTTACCTCTTTATTCACTAGGTGTCCTATCAGCGCATGTATAGAGATATACACAGAAACATAAATAACCAAACACATACATACACACAAAGATACATAACATACATACGCATATATATGCCCACATATACATGCATATATATATATATATATATATATATATATATATATAGAGTTATTATATAAATATATAAGAGTTATTATAAATATATATATGTATATATATATGTATATATATATATATACATAACAGTTATTAAAAATCGCCTGAAGACACTACTCATGGTAGAAACCAAGGTAGTGAAATAACTCATTTAAAAATGAAAAATATATATATTTCAGTTGGTTATAAATTATAATTCATTTCTATGAGCTTAGTTAGCTCATTTCATCAGACCATACCATATTCCTTCCATTTGGTACAAAAATTTTGCCGGAATAAGCATTTTCTTTAACTGAAGAGAAGAATAAAAATAAAAATAAAATAAAAATAAGAAGACAGAAAAGAGAAAGAGGAAAAGAGAGTCAGGACTTAGGCATGCTGTCATGAAGAGGTTGACCTGTAAAAGAATTTCTAATTCTTTTGATACTGGTGTTTTTATTATTCCCATAATAATAATAATATACTAAAGCAATTTTATAACAATCAAATGACAGAAAGTACAACCGTCTGTAACTGTAGAGTAAAAAATAAATGCCCAGTTGGAGGCGTATGTAGGTCCGAAGTAGTGATATACCAAGCAACCATCTATCCTAGCGTAGACAATAGCAGGAAAAAAACATATAGGAATTTCTGCATAGAAATGAATTATAATTTATAACCAATTGAAATGACATGTTGAGTTTTCCTTTATAAATATCATATTGCTCTGAATAACATCCATTGAGCTCTCTATCTATATGGATATAACACTTAATATTTTATATTAAGTTAATCTTGTTAGATTATCCTCACTGTTTACAGACTGGACATTTATACCTATATATACCTATATATATATATATATATATATAAATGCAACAAAGCAGAGAAAAATAGAAAACGACCACTCCCAAGGTATGACACAATAAGAAAGTGCTTGATACAAAATTTAACAAAAAGAATGTACAGCAAAATATTTTCTGCATGTGCCGTGTCCCTTCAGGACGTAGGCGATCATGGACTACCACTTGGCACTGTCTCTTGTTACTTTCAGTAATTTTTCTCTTGGTATCTCTTCTAAGCCCTGCTCTGTAATCCATTTTCTCAAGTCCATAAATCTAGAATATAAATGGATAGAAAATAGCATGGCCAAAAAGTGAGGGATCATTTTATATGTTGATTATAAAAGAGAATTGATCCTCCACTTCATATCCACATTATAATTTCTGTTTTGCTTATCAAATTCTGAATAGGTATAAATCTACCTCTTCTCATTAATGATTAGCTACATAGGAATGTTTTTAGTTTTATTTCTTCTTCTTCATGTGCCATGTCCCTTCAGGACGTAGGCAATCATGGACTTCCACTTGCCTCTGTCTCTTGTCACTCTCAAAATTCTTCCTCTTGGTATCTCTCCTAAACACTAATCTTCTATCCATTTGCTCAGGCCTATCAAGTAGGTCTATTGCTGCTTTTTTCTGTCTCTCTTTCCCTCTATCCGTCCTGTGAATATTAAATTCTCCAGGCCTTTCTTCCTCACTACATGTCCCAGAAACCTCATCTGTTTCTTCCTTATATTAATTATGAGTTTTCTCCTCGTTTTCCATCCTCTCCAACACTTTGTTGTTTGTCATGTGTTCAGTTCAAGGTATCCGCATCATTCTTTTGTAATACCACATTTGCTGCCTCAAGCCTCTCCTTCATCCTTGAGAAGATCGTCCAGCATTCACTGCCAGATTGAAGAACTGACATCACATAGCAATCCAGCACTCTTTTCTTTGTTTCCTTTCTTTCAGTACTCTGGTTAGCTTCTGAAGTGCATCCTTGACCATGCTAATGCATCTTTGGATCTTAACATTGTACTTTCATTCCTCTGTCAGCATGCTTTCCAGTTATTTAAATTTCTCTGACCTGTAGTTGGCTTTTTGGGGTCTTCTTTTTGCTGCTGACCATATATTCAGCTTTCTTGAAGTTTATGCTTAGTCCTTTCTTCTTGCTATCTCTTGCTACCTTCTGTAGGAGGTCCTGCATTCTCCTTTCTGTGTATGCTATCAGCACTGTGTCATTCGCATATCTTACATTGTTGAGATTGTGGTCGCCAATGATGAATCCTGGCAAAGGTTTTATTTCTTTCAAAATTGTTTTGCTGGATAAGTTGAATAGATCCAGGGAGAAAATGCATCCTTGTCTTATGCACCTTTATATTTTTGTATACCTGCTGAATTAAATTCCTATCAATATGCAAGTGGTTTGCTGCTAATACTTAGTAAATAAGCTGTTGCACCAAGCTACCTGGGATTCAAATATGAGGTATCTTTGGACCTGGAGATATGCACTTGTCTCAGTATATGGTATTATCTATGCAAATTTAATCTTCTAAAAAAATTATGATTATGATTATAGCTAAATTGTTTTAAATGCAAGAAAATTGAATGCATGGTCATCAGCAAAAAGGGTAGCCAAAGTGCCAAATACAGGTGGGGGATGTGAAAATCAAGCAGGTGCAAAAATTTAAATATTTGGAAAGTGTTCTAACTGAAGATGGTAAGTGTGACACAAAGATCCAAAGGCGAATTCACATGGCGAAGGAAGCATTCCAGAAGTTTAGTAAAGTATTAAGACACAGGAAAATTTTACTAGAAACAAAGAAGAGTGTACTGGATTGCTATGTGATGTCAGTTCTTCAATATGGCAGTGAATATTGGACAATATCTTCAAAGATGAAGGAAAAACTTGAAGCAGCTGAAATATAGTTCTACAGAAGGATGCTGCAGATATCGTGGACCGAGCATGTGAGCAATGACGAGGTGTTGGAAAGGATGGAAACAAAAAGGATACTTACTTCCCATATAGCTACAATTTCCACGAGTTTAAATGCAATGTCAATCTTTAACTCTTATACACTTGACTCCCAGCCTTGTCTTATCCTTTCCCCAATGCTCTCTGTCTCTTGTTAGTTTCCCTTTCCACTCTAATCTTATGTAACTCACTTCACACCACTATTCCAATCCTTCTCTTAACTATTCTCTGACACCCTCTCTAATCAGTTGCTCTTTCTCTTCACTATCCTCTTATGTAACCTTTAACTCTCTTTTTATGTAGCCCCCTGCACACCAGTGGCAGTGCTGCTTTGCTTCGGTCAAAACAATTATGAAAAAAAAACAAAAGAATATTAAAAGAACATTAAAATGAATGAAAATGTCACTTTTATCTTATCCATAGTTGGGTGGAAGGAAAGATAGATTCATACCTTTACCAAGAGAGTTAAGAGAACATCAGAAGGAATTTAACCAATATTTGGATGAAGAAGATAGAGATTCATGCCTTTCTGAAGATCATTAAAAAACATCTTAATAAATGCAACCAACACTTATATTTAATCCATAGTTAGAGGGAAAGAAGAAGGAAAGATGGATTCATGCCCTCTCAAGATCGTTAAAATAACATAAAAATGAATGCAAATGATCCTACGATTTAATCCACAGTTCTTTTTCTATATGCTCTGTCCCTTCAGGACATAGGCGATCATGGCTTTCCATATCTCCCTATCCCTCTTAGCACATTTCCTGTTACACCATGCAACCTTCGTTTCATCATCCACCTGATTAGGTCCTTCAAATATGTTATCCGCTGCTTTCCCCTGTCTCTTTTACCCTCTATCTGGCCTGTTAGTATCAGGTTCTCCAAGCCCCTTTTCTCATTGCATGTCACAGGAACTTCTGCTGTCTCTTCCTGATGCTCAGTAGGGGGGATTAAAAATGCATTCATGCATTTCCCATGAACATTAGCACAAAATAAATACAACTGACTTAAATTTGAACTCCGTTCATCAATTTTAATGTATGCATTAATAGCTCCTCAGATCATCATTAAGTTCATTAACATCTCCTGATAAATTCCACATACATGAAAATTTATAGATTTATACTTTATATTTGATGTAGTCACACATTCATACATATTAATATGCATATATATATGTGTGTGTGTGTGTGTGTGTCTTATGAACTTTTAGAGACACACAGATAAATAAAAGAAACACTTATATTATATTCCACATTCCTAACTTCAGTTTCTCAATAACCCGTGTCACATTATTGACACATTTTCGCAGAGACCCTAAACCCAAACCCTGCCCTAACCTTGCTCTATTCCCCCAAGTTTTTAACACATTGAAGCTGATTTTACTTTTGTTTTATTTTTACCAAAGGAAGTCATTCAGTTTTTATTGATTGTTGACAAACAGCAAACAAAGGCCCATGTTGAAAGAATACAAAAAATCTCTCATCAAACAAAACTTGCAGCAAGAAAGAAAAATGTTCCAAATTCTGTCAGAGTTCTAATAATACAGGAGGAGAAAGTGGCAGTTCTTTTGATGTCTTCTTTCAAAAAATCTGCAAGGAACAACATGTTAGAAGAGATAGTTGCCTGGAAAATAAGAGTTGAGGGTTTTATAGTTCCATGTTTTAGGACTGGCCAACAAGGAGAGAATTTTATCAAATAAGAGATTACACTGTCTTGCAAGAACATAAAATATGGATATTAATGTTTCGTTCATTCTTTATCTGATTTCTTCCTCTCCACCATTTTCTACACATGCATTTGTGTGTGTTTATATATATACATATATAAATATATATATATATATATATGTAAAATGGATGCGATGGGTAAATTGTCGCAATTTTATCTTTTTTTAAATTTTTTTTATTTATTTTTTTTAATCATATCACTCCAAGCAAGGTGGTAACGCCACTGATGTGCAGGGGGCTACATAAGAGTAAAAGCACTAGATAGAAAAGAGAAAACCAGAAACCACATCCTAAACAGGGAACAAGGGGATGAGCCTCTTGACCTGTTCAATAGACGCGGGTGGAGTGAACCGGGCGATCGTTAAATTTATCTACTCCAATTAAAAATAAATAAATAAATAAATAAAAAATAACATAGGGTGGTGAATTGCTAAGTTTTAACTTCGATAAAATCCAGTCAAACAGATTTCTGCTTGCTTACGTGTATTGGTTGTTTTTAATTTTATCAACTGCACAGCATAGTAGGGTCAGTTGACATCATTTCTGAGAAAAAAAAAAATTGGAAATGGCATGTCAGAAGCACCAATACAAGCTTTTCAGAGTGTTTGGGTATCAATCTGAGGACAATGCAGGAGATTTGGAAAGAGTTGGATGAGGCTAATGGTAGTTACAAAGGCGTTTGTAGTGACCACTAGTGATGGCAACATTATGCCTTCGTTCATCTTCTTGGAGAGCCTCAGACTCAACACAGAGGCCTATATTAAGTGCCTTAAGGGGGTAGTGCTCCTCTGGATCAAGAGTGTGGCTACTGGAAGACCTATGTATAGAAAACAGAACTTTGCACCATGACTCACAAGCAGGAGGACCCAGTGAACCAATTTTTGCAATCACATCACCCCTTACATCACCTCCTTGATTGTTATGCGTTGGGTGCAGTTGAGCAAAAGACCAACAAACCTCCTTGTTACGCTAAAGATGAATTGAAGACAAGGATTATGGAAGTGTTGTTGCAAAAAGAAAAAGAAATATGTATTGGTAGGAAGCAACCACAGGAAAGTATTTCAAATAGGCAAACCAAATTCACGCGTCTTGTCTTAATCTCCAAAACACTATTATCACACAAACGATGGCTCAAATAACAACAATGACCCCCCTCAAAATGAGCATACCACGTTTTATCCACTTGACCTGGCTACCACTCAGCCACTCAGCACAGTAAATATAAACGGCTACGAGTGACACCAATTCTGTTTACCACGAAGTGGTGTCCAATTCTCCATCTGACTAATGCTTGCTAATTCGTCGTCGCCACACTGCCTTACAAAACATACACCCGACTCTGGTTCGTTTAGGTCACTGAGGTAAGTCACTGCTACAAGTATTCAATAACTTAAATGAGGAGATTGTACAGAAGAGATGCAGGAGATTCTGAAGTCGTCTAGAAGCTGTGGTTAAAGCCAATGCTGCTTTTATTAAATAATTTACTCTTTAATTTCAAGATACTTTTGTGTAATTTAAGTAAATATGTCAGCTAAAATGAGATGTCAGTGTTATTTTTAAATTTGGCCTCATTTAGATGACAATTTATCCATCGCACTCTGTATATCTGTTAAATTAAATTATTAAAATTAATAAAATAAAATAAAATGAGATATAAATGGAACTTTGTCCGTGTGTGTGTGTGTGTGTGTCTGTGTATGTGTGTCCGTTACCTATAGACTCCGAAATGGCTGAACTGATTTTCTTGAAAATTTACACAGTTGTACTATAAGCGTCTGTGAATGTTTTTAGCTAGATTTTGTGTCAAGGTACCCCAATAAATATCAAAAGTCGATAATCTAAAAAATTAGGTTATAGAAGAAGTGGTCCGATTTTAATCAAATTTGATACCCTCATAGACAAAGATATAAGAAACTATATTCAGAAGTTTCAAGGTTGCAGTTCTTACAATAGTGCAGAAAATCAATAATATACATATATATATATATAAAAGGCAAGATGTTTGTGTGTGTGTCTGTTTATCTGCCTGTATGTCTGTACTTTATTCAGCCCTTTTAGTTTTTGCTTCAGGTTTGGCTCTAAGTATGTATAATTGTAGTTCTTAGTCTCAGCAATGATACCATTTACTCAGAGGACTTATTTAGCCTTCAAAATTCAGTTTACAACGAAAAAATCTTATTTGATATCGATACCAGGAAATCAAAATTTGACTTACATGCATTCATTTTTCTTTCAGTCTACGGTTTTGCTTTAACTGGAAACAACTATTGCTTTTTAGTCTTTCATGCCAACTTTCAAAGAGTCTGAGCTCCAGGACCATGGATTAGTTTTAAAACTTTCATTACATTCGAGCAATGCCAGGCTATACTGCTAGTCTGTTAAAATGAGATGTCAGTGTTATTTTCATTTTTGTGTAATTCTTAGATGACAATTTATCCATTGCACCCTGTATATATAGTGAGAGAAAGGAAGAGAATGAGATCGCAAAAGCAAGCATACTAAGATAATGAAGAGATATATATATATAGATAGGTAATGAAGAAATGGTTAGATAGCGTCATGTAGGAGGAAGTGTCAACTCAAAAGGGAGGGGCCATGTAGAAAAAATGCTCAACACGACATGTTTTTGAATGCCAGATAACAAATAAAACTATAAGAATGGATTATTCCAATGAAATTCACATGACCATGATGATTAGTATATTAAGCACCAGACAGAAGTCTGGGTGGATCAACTGAGGGGACCCACCAAGCAAATTATCTGAGTGGATTAACTGGGTTGATCTACTAGATTGTGAGTAGCAGACGCAGTTACAGCCGAGTAGTAGAGTTCAATGTTCACAGTCTGATATTACTATTTAGTCTTTGAGTAGATTACTTAAGAGGATTTCCAAAAGAAGATACTATGTATTATCAGGAGGAACTTCTTAATACAGTACTATTTGCGAGATATGCAAATAACTATCTTGTGAATTGCAAGATACTGAAATATCACCTCATAATAATAACTGTTAGTAAACATTCACCAGTCACTGAAGTATTATACCAAGATTCAAGACAATACAACTGTGTGATACTACAAAACATCAGTAACCTTTTGTGTAACAACAATAACCAAAAGGTTAAGAATGAAGGAAATAGTAAAGAGAAGGAAATAGATGATAAATAATGAGATAGATAAATAAATTAAATTTTACATGGCAGATGAGATTTGAAAGAAGTAATAGTTCTTTATAAAATGAATCTTTTTCTTTATCACCTTAGGCAAACTGGATATCAAAAATCATCCTCATCTCTATTGACCTTGAGACCATCACTCTAACATGGGAGCCAAAGAAGTCACTTTCACTAACCAATAAAAGTCACTTTTACTCGTCAAATATCGATGTAAGCACATTTCTCTCGGCTTCAGTTCTTACTTCTAACAATAAAGCCTAGTGAGTCACAAGTGAATTAAGCACATCTCTTTTAGTATTAATTATTTTAATCAACTAATTTGAAATCTGCTACTTTTAAGAACTTTGCCTCCTGTAAAGTGATCCCATTCTTTTCCCTCTTGTATCCCATTTTAACAGATTTATTGATTAAAATTGCATTTTACTGATACAAAATATCAAAAATTTACATGCAAATAAGTATAAAATTTTCCTCCCAACCATTAACATGAATCAGACTTCTGTCCCTGAAACTAAAACACTGTGCCTCCACGGATTAACTCTCGCATCAGACCTTAAGTGGAAAAACTATATAGAATCCATAGCTAAATCTGCTGCTAAGAAAGTTGGTTCTCTGTGTAGAGCCAGGAAGTTTTTCCCGTCCGAAACAATCCTGCACATATATAAATCTATCATCCGCCCGTGCATTGAACAATGCTGCCATATCTGGTTGGGTACTTTTGCTATCCACCTAGGGTCCTTGACAAAATCCAACAAAGAGTCTGTAATGTGATCAATCCTGACTTGCTTTCTCACCAACGCAATGTGGCTTCCCTGTGTCTCTTCTACAAATACTTTCATGGCTTCTGCTCTGATGAGCTTAGCTCACTGATACCCCCTAGGTATGAATTTCCTTGAACCACAAAATTAGCAACTAGGTCCCACCCTTTTACCGTGAAACTGATAAATTGTAAATGCAAATTTTACTTCGGAAGCTTTTTTTCTTGCACTTCCCGCCTGTGGAATTCCCTTCCACTTACTTGCTTGCTTTCCCAACAGCTACAATCTTCAAGAATTCAAATGTAAAGTCAATAGTCACCTCCAGTCTCACTAACTTACATCCTTTCTCTCATGCTTTTTTCTCTGTCCACCCCACTCATAAGTATTCTCTTCCTTCTCCTACTCTCTTCCTGACACCCTCTGTAGTCTGTCACTCTTTCTCATAACATTCCTTCTATGTAACCCCTGCACAACAGTGGCAGTAAAATGCCTTGCTTTATATTAAAAAAAAAACCCTTAAAATAGCCCTCTAATATTTTCATATAATACTCATGTAATACTTCGTTAAAGGCTTCGTATTTATTAATTTATTTTTATTGTTTAATTATTAATTTTTTAAGTATTATTATTGTTATTACTACAAATAGTAATAATTAAGTTTTTATCACCTTTAACATTGTTATCATACTTGATAATAATATTATTGTCATAAAACCAAAAATATTATTTATAAGATGAAGATATTATTATTGCCGTTGGAATTAATTCAGAAAACTAACAATTCAAATCTTCTACACTATTTACATTATTGTCCTCATCTTTGTTACCATTTTTATGACGTTTTGGCTGTTGTATGCTCCGGCCTTCTTCAGGTGCTAGGAATTTCAAACCAAACACTTTATTACAATCACTGGGGTGTAGCATTCTCATTCCTTGTGCAAAGCCGCATCTGGTAGTCATGAGTTATCTCCCTTTAATCTAACTCTCAGAGTTATTTGTTCACCACTGCTCTAGTCAGGTATTGAACTCACAACTCTTTGGTTAAGTCACTGGAACTAACCAATGTCTATATCTACTGGGCCATATGTCCTTGAGGACAATTCTACTAGTTAAAATATGACCCCTAAATTTACTGTCCTGTATTTGAGAAAGACCAAGTGAAAGTTAAATCCAAAGTCATTTTATCACCTGGGATAGAAATGTTGTATTCTAGGAGTGACAGCCACATTTAAAAATTAACACTGTATATCTAACCCCTGCTTTCATTGATAGAAAGTTTTCCTTCTTCCTCTGTCCCTCCATGATTTTCTTTTGTCTGGATAAATCCAACCCATTCATTTTGCAAAAATTTCTGTCTGAGGAGTTGAATATTTTTATAAAATATTCTTGAAATAAATTATCACCAATGGATTTATAAATTTGTCCAATTTATATTCGTTATAATACTTTGTTAAATTCTAACACTGAGTTCTCATCAGATTACCATATCCCATGGAATTAGCATTAAAAACTACCAAGTATACTACTTTACACACACATATCTATATATATAAAATGCAATTTGTGAGTGTGTGTAACTGTTCCCTATGCACGCCTACATTTTTTAAGCTACGGCATTCAAACTTTCCAGGGACACATATTTACAGGGAAGCCAATTCAACACATACTTTTTGAGTTTTAAGTTCAGCAATTTTCCCTTTCACACTTTTTGGCCAATGGACACGATTGTTTACGTTTGCTTCGTAAGACATCTAAGATCTAAGATGGTTGCTGTAAATTCCATCACAGAAATCAAATCACACATGTCAAACATGAATAAAATATTTTTTTTATTAAAAAAAAAAATAAAAATAAGCCTTTATATTTAATTTTTATTCCAACATTTTAAAAATTCATTTGGTCAACAAAAAAAATGTGAATATTTTTCCCCGTAATTTTGAAACAAAAATATTTTTTAAAAAAAGTGTTTTTTCAAACAAAAACAAAATATGTAAAAAAAAAAATTAGTGGCATCTTCTCTGACTACTACTGAAATATTCTGAGTTGCATGGGCAATGCCAGGCTATGATGCTAGTATATATATATATATATATATATATATATATATATATATATATAATTCCAAGTGAAGAGGACTCAAGGTTTTTTTTATTTTGAGTACTCTGGCATTTATTTTATTATAAACAGTGCTCAATATAATGAGTATTACAGAGCTCAATATAATATAATTATATAGTTATGTATCAATTTTACATTGCGACATAACTATATATATATATATATATATATATATATATATATATATATATATATAAAATGGTTTATGTGGGATGCATGGAAGGCAATTTTAAACAAAGTTGGTGTAATCATAGGTCTTTATTCAGGTTAGAAAGACAGAGGAAATATACCAGACTCAGCAACCATATGTGAAAGTGAATTAAAGGAAAAGAACATAATATGTCCCAACATGAAATGGGGTATACTTAGAAAGGTCCTGCCATACAGTGTTGATCTTTTCTAAGCGCCACTTAGATATGGTACAAGGTCAAAAATATGGGGTACCCTTCTGGCAGTATATTGTTGGTGACAGTGTATGCAGGTTATACTAAAAAAAACAAAAACAAAACAAACTGGCTATGGTCACAAACCCAAAATTTATTGAACATAATGTCTCAGTTTATGACAAGGTGTAGGCATTCAGGAAGGTATATTTTGTGCCTATACACAGCTGGCTATGTCTGTATTATTTAAAGAAACATGCTTGAATGAAAATATGCTGCCTATATATATATATATATATTGTAATATTTTTATTATAAGTTGATCATAAAAATGTAATTAAATAATGAAAAAAAAATTTTAAGTTTATAATAAAAACATAAGATAGTATCAAAATGTAACAGCTCTTGTGTTGCAGTAAACTATGTTTTTGTTATAAACTTATCATAAAAATGTTACCATATATAATGCTCCACTAAGTATTGAGCACTCTTAATAAAGTAAATCACTACAAACAGTTGATTGCTCACCCATTAGTTTGAACTACTTTTGATATATATATATACATGAGCACCAACTGCAAAAGAAACTTATTTAAGCTATTGCAGGTGCAAAGAGAGAAATACAAATATTTATGTATTCATGTACCATCTTTCTGTAATTGAAATATCTGATATTTCACTTTTCCAAAGTGCAGTCATTTTAGTAGCATAAGCGTTGGCAAGATTTTCTTCTTCAGTTAAGTTGATGATTGCAGTTTATTAAGAAACTGGAGACTCCGAATCAGAGTTCTGTAATGGTCGGATATGTGGATGGGATGGGTATCCTTGATTGATAACTTCCTTGTTTACAAAATCATATCCCGAAAAGGAAATAGGATTTTCTTTTCAACTGGTTTCTTACCTGCCATAGATCCTGTTTCACCCCATGCAACAGTTTGTGGAGATTTCTTAGCTTTAGAAATGCTTAACTGAATTTCTCAGTCTATCTTCACATGCGTCAATTCGTTTTGCCTGAACTGGTTCGTTTGGGATTTTGTTCTGTGTCGGAATGTCAATTAGGAGGTAGAGGATAGCGTTCAAATCAAAGTTGATAATCTTGTGTCTTGGAAAAATCACAGTTCCTCACACATTGCTTATTTAATCAAAGAGATGAAATTCACTCACTTTCCTTTCTCCACTTGATTCGGGAAGGCAGAATACGCAGCTCAGCCTGATTTCTGTAGAAGAGATGACAAATAAGATTAAATGAGGTTGCTGAAAAATATATTTCTCATGAGGAGCAAAGCCTTAGTTCAAAATGTTCAGGCATGTTTCAGGCAAATATTGTTACGGGATCAATTTAGGCAGAAATTTATGGAATAAAGAGGTATTTGCAGATAATCAATGCCTGCACACTTGCAACAGTTTATCACAATCATAGAAATATGCCAAGGAATTGGTGTGGCCAATAAAAACCTGACATTGTCAATGATACAGGTGCAAGAGCTTCTCAAAAAAAAGTTTCTTTACCAAACAAGAAAATTCTGATTTTTAAAGTCAACATTATTCAATAATACATCATGCTTTTTGACTGAATATATTTTTCATAATAGAAATATTTCTAGATTTTGAATCATTAGAATAATGATGTGTACAGAAAAGAATATTATATGCATACATATATACATATATGTTCTTATGTGTGTGTAGCATATATATATACGTATATACAGGTAGAGGCTCATCACTTGACTAAACTATCGCCCAGTTCACACTCCACCCTCGTCTATTGAACAGGTGTAGAGGCTCATCCCTTGTTCCCTGTTTAGGATGTGGTTTCTGGCTTTCTCTCTTCCAACTTTTTCACTCTTTTCCTTTTTTTTTTTTTCAATTGGAGTAGATAGACTAAACTATCGCCTGGTTCACACACCACCCTTGTCTATTGAACAGGTTTAGAGGCTCATCCCTTGTTCCCTGTTTAGGATGTGGTTTCCGGCTTTCTCTCTTCCAACCTTTTCACTATCTACTTTATTTCAATTGGAGTAGATAGACTAAACTATCGCCCGGTTCACACTCCACCCTCATCTGTTGAACAGGTGAAGAGGTTCATCCTCTGTTTCCTGTTTAGGATGTGATTTCCGGCTTTCTCTCTTCCAACCCTTTCACTCTTACGTAGCCCCCCTGCACATCAGTGGCGTTATCGCCTTGCTCGGGGTGATATGATTAAAAAAAAAGAAACATACATTCTTATGTGTGTAGCATCCTCCATACTTGAGAAACCTTGAGTCTTTACCTAAAAGATATGCCTCAGCTACTGATGGCTGTGTAGCATCCAACATGGCTGTACAGGCCCACACTGAAGTAACAGTTTTAATTTCAACAAATGCATGGAAAGACGATCTCTTTCAATGTCATCTTGTTATTTTCTTTCTGCTGAGAATATTTCTCCATGCCAGCAAGCCTCTAATTACTCCAGATCTCAGGGTAAATCTTGTCTCCACCGTAAGTGACTGTTGGCGACATGTTCTCTCCTATTGGTGTCCATGTCATTTGCCCATGTGTCCTTTTTCAGACGTCTTTGAATATATATATTGTGAAAACAGAAATAAAAGTTGTCTTTTTATCTTTGTAAATAATTCTTGGTTGCTTTTATTGTGTGTGGAGACGTATTTGAGAATGCTTTCTTCTTTTTCATGTTTTTTTAGATTCCAAAGAGGTTCTAATGGTATTTCTTCTACCACTTGGAAACCCGTGTTTATTAGTAAAGTGGTATATCCTCTTAATTGTAGTGTTTTTCATAGTTCCTGTAGATGTATTTTACAACGGATTTCATCAGCTACTATTATGCAAATTTGTCATGCAAGGAGTAGGGGACAGATTTTAGAAACTTTTAGGGTAGTAACTCTTAAAATGGAGATATTGTTGGGTGTCTGAGTTTATGGTAAATGTCTGTGATGATGTAATTGTTTTTGTTTTTTATGAGTATATCTAGGAATGACGATTCATTATAGCTATATTCTAGTGTGAACTTTTGGGTGTAAGTTTTGGAGTAGATTGTGTAGTTTATTTGTGTCTCCTCATGTTGATCTTCAAAAGATAAAACAATCATCTACCTGGAGCTGGCATGAACATCAAAACACCTGACATTCAAGAAAGTATCTCGTATAACCAATGGATAAAACAAAAATTACATTCCAGTATCTCCCAGAGGCTCAAAGCACTCGTCAACAGGATCAAGAAAACCAAAAAAGGATTGGGCATGAGTTGGACAAATTCTTCAGGCAAGAATTCAATGCAGTCAAAGTTTGCCAAGTATAGAAACTAAATAGATTAAAAGATCTGAAGGGGACACATGAGTTCCATCACCCACCTCTCAAGGCAGTTGTTAACATCAGTCTTTCTCAGTTAAGTGCCTCTTAAGTGTCAGTGCTGAACAAGGGTCTCAATTTCGCAGCAACCATCAGGTGGATACCATACTTAAGTATCATTGTCTGTATCGAGGAAATAACCTTGAACATACCTCAGGCTTAGGCGGATGAGCTAAGATGGAAAGTGATACAGACATTGGAGAAAGCCAAGCCACCCAAATCAAACACCACAAAAGAGGAGGGGCTGGCAATCAGAACCCTACAGAAGAATGAGAACATTATCATACTACCAGCTGACAAAGGCAATGCAACTGCAGTGATGGACAAAACTGAATACAACAAGAAACTGGAAGACCTCATTAGAAGTGGTAGCTATAGCAAGGTAAAGAAATACCCCATATTGAAAACAGAATGACAGCTGTCGCAAATCCTAATCAAGAACAAGGATCACTTCCAGCCTAGGACATACAGGCAGTTGTCTCAACATTACAGCAAGCTACCTCACATGTATGGTCTACCTATGATTCATAAAGACAGTATTTTGTTTAGGCCAATTGTTAGCAGCCTAGGCTTGATGTGCCATCCTCTGAGTTATTTCCTTGTAGATATAATTGACCCACTGATAGGAAAATCACTTTCATATGTTCCAAATTCCACCCACTTCTTGGAACTTATCAAAGATGCTCCCATCCAATGCAGCCAGATGGTGATCCTGTGATGAATCTGTTCACCAAGGTACCCACAGTGAAGGCACCA
This sequence comes from Ascarosepion bandense, assembly GCA_037127315.1. Taxonomy (NCBI): domain Eukaryota; kingdom Metazoa; phylum Mollusca; class Cephalopoda; order Sepiida; family Sepiidae; genus Ascarosepion; species Ascarosepion bandense. Next base: position 355,415 of record JBBBDQ010000565.1, on the reverse strand, counting down.
TTGGGACAGACTGGCCTCATACTCATCCTAAGGAAAATGTACCAATATTCCACTAGATAACCTGATGAAGATGCTGACTTTCTGCACACAAACAACACACTTCGGAATGGGATCAGACATATATCGACAGAATGAAGGCTTAGCAATGGGCTTGCCATTATCGCCATCACTGGCTAACATATACAAGGAATACTTTGAAGAGATGGCATTAGAACCCACAGCTCTAAAGCCAACTCTATGGCTGAAATACATTGATGACACCTTCATACTCTGGCAACACCAGGAGGAGGTCCAGACACTACTGGACAATGTGAACTCAATCAGATCATCCTTACTATTCACTATGGAAAAAGCAAGTGACAACAAACTGGCATTCCTGAGTGTGCTAATAATTCAAACAAAGGTGGGAGTTCAAGACATCTGTATACTGCAAGTCAATGTTCACTAGAAAATACCTCAACTTCAACTCCCACCACCCACACAATGTAAAGAAAGGGATCGTTCGCTTCCTGCAACATTGAACAAAAGTTATAAGCAGCGACCCAGAGACATACAAAGAGAAAATGGTCAGTATAAGCAGTACCCTACAATGTAACAATTATCCAGGGAACATGACAACAACTCCAACATACATAGAAGGGAGGGTGTATAAGGATAACAACTCTCAGAAAACAGCCTTGCTCTGTCTACCTTATGTGAAGAGGTTATCAGAGAAAATACAAAGGATCTGTGGTCCATATAACATCAGGACAATCTTCAGAAATGGTTTTACACTTTGCAGGTACATTTCCTGAGTAAGACCCCCTAAACAGGCCACCCCCTTAAGGTAAGGCTACAAGAAGATTGCAAGGCCATAATATAAGGGGAGATAGAAAAATTGGTGTAGCTGACCACATATGGAGGGAGAAAGGGGATCATCACCCCCTATAGGAGGAAGTTGAAATAATAGATAGAGAACGCCACTTGAAATGACTTAAACTTAAAGAATCAGCATATATGCTAGGCTACAAAAATCTCCTAGGCAGACCAAGCATAGAGAAGAATACAATATGGGAGCCAGTAATACAAAGTACCAGAGAAAATTATTAGTTGCCATATGAGCTCTGGTAAAAAAAAAACACTAGAGAGAACCATTAACATCAAAAATTACAATATGAAATCTGGTAAAAAATGGTTACTGAACATTAGATTTATAAGTCCCAGAAATTTGGTTGTTCTTGTCCTTAAGAACACACAGTTCAGTGAATACAGATGTTGGTTAGTTCCTGGGACTTGACCCAAAGAGGTTAATGTTCAATACCAAATGTAATGGCCTGTTTACCTAGTTCATGAGGTATGATTCTGTACAGGCAGTTCAAGTCAAATGTTACTATGAGTGAATGTACCTGGACCTACTTTTTGTGTTATGAAGCTTAGGAAATGTATGCTGTCCCTGATGTAGCTTTTTATTTTTGTGGTGTATGGTTGTAATATTTTATCTATCAAGTTGCACAGTCTGCTTGTTGGGCAGGCTGACCCTGCTACAGTGGGTCTGAATTTAAGATCATTAGGGTTTGGGGGGGTGAATATATTCAGATTTTTATTCCTGCATAGCTGCATTAATTGTGCATGATTTATGTATCATTGAGAGACCGTAAAAATTGCTAACTCTTTTTTTCATTAGTATTCTACTGTGTGTAAAACTGAGTCATTTTAGTTTTGATGCAATGTTTTCATCTATATTCTGGTTGATTAATCTGTAGTTATATATACATATAGTTAATACACACACACACACACACATGTGTGTGGCATCTGTCATTCTCAAGAAATCTTGAATCTCTGTCCACAGAGTTTTGCCTCAGCTGCTGATGGTGATACAGCATCTGGTATGGCTGTTCAGGTGTGACAATTTTGATTGCAACAACGAATGCTAAGACACTCTCTCTGTCTCTGCCTTTGTTTTTTCTCTTCTCCTTCCATTACCCATATTTTCTTTTTGCAGTTGTCTTTAAAGCAAAGATAATATCACTTGCTTGCTAGTGACCAGTTTCTAATACACAAGGACAATCAGGAATATGGTGTACATGTTGAAGCAAGCAGTTGAAGAAGTGCATATAGCCAGGGATATATAGGTGAGAACTGCGACAACAGAGATGAAAGGTGCTTAGGTATCTCACCAGTTTGGAGTAGAAGCTTCAAGTCTCGCCACCACAGAGCAGCCTGCTGCCAAACATCTACTAAACACTGCATATATATATATACACACACATGTACATATGTATATAAAAATTATCCAATTAAGTTTGATTGAAATGAACCGACAAGGTCTGTTTTTTTAATTATTTTATATTTTTTAACTTTCAGATATAATGTTGAGTATTATGTATAAACTAGCCATTCATGACCTAATGAAGCAGAGCCATGGGTTAGGGTCCCTATGAATTTTGCATATGTCAGAGATAGGGGATTATTCTTAGTATTAGTGGACTAATATTCAGGATGGCCAAAAGTTGTCAGAGCAAAAGACAGAAAAGCCACCATAATAAAACAAAAACTAAGAACCATATTCTCAAGAAACAGAGTACCCCAGACATTAGTCACCAACAATGCACCCAAATTTTGCAACGAGAATTTATGTGCATGCATCCCATACAAGACACCTCCGTATCACCCACAGTCTAATGGCATTGTGAAAAGAATGGTGCAAATACTGAAAATAAGATTAAAAGCATTCTCACCACTTACAGAAAATGTAGAATCATATTTACCATAAATGTTTCTCAGTCACAGATTTATTTCACATATAGGAAGGAAACTGAGCCTGTTGGAATTAATGGGAAGACAAATCAGAGCCCCCATAACTATGTCATTTGCAATGAGAGAAAAGGTATTGTATAGAAAGAATAAAGAGACAAATCCAGAAGAAGCAAATTTTATGGTGCAAAAAGGTTTCAACATGTCTATATAAAAGGGACAAAATATATTGGCACATGTATATCCATTCAGGAGCAGAGACAAGCTGGACAATAGGGAAATGTAAGATCAAAAACAAGAAAAGGCAGAAAGTTAAAGTGTAACAGAGCAGGAAATGGAAGACGGTAAGAATAAAAAGATGGATGAAGAGAAGAAGAAAAATGGAAAGAGACCAAGATCCCCATTAAAGAGAGACAAGAAGAAGAACAGTACAAAATAAAAATAATTATGAGTAGGAAGAGAAAAAACAAGGGTATACAACCTCTCCAATTCAGGGAGGTATAGTATCGTATGCAAATGAAGAGACTAGTATATGTAGAGAGTACTTGGAAAAATAGGACATCAGAGAGGACATGCAGAGCTGTGGTATGACTACTTCTACTCACACTGATATGTGAAACATAACAAGTGTTATAATAAAAAAACATATGGGACTGCAACTCAAAAGCATTCAGGTTTCAGTGGCAAGTACACCATCATCAGGTAGTGAAATATATTTCAGTTTCAAGATCATATATGTAGCGATACGTAAATCCAAGATTAAAATCATATCACTATATATGTGACCACATAAATAAGTAATCTTTCACTGCCTGACAATGGTGCACTCAGCACTGAAACCTGAAACCTTTTGAGTTGAAGTTTCATATGTGATTATAATAATAATAATAGCTATATCTCTATAAATGAGCTGCATTTGTATTGAGCACTTTATAAAAAGTAAAAATTGCCAAACTGTTGAATTATTTTATACCAGTATTATATATACATATGTCTGTGTGTGTCTTTGTACACATGCACACATACATATATGCACACACACACACACTTATACATGTACATATATATTCTAGTACAACTACACACATATATATATATATATATATATACATACATACACACACACACACATTCTAGTACAAATACACACTATATATATATGTACACACACGCATATATTCTAGTACAAATACACACTATATATATATATGTACACACACGCATATATTCTAGTACAAATACACACTATATATATATATATATATGTACACACACGCATATATTCTAGTACAAATACACACTAATATATATATATATATATATATATATATATATATATATATAGTCATCCGCAGACAGATCTGTTTTGCTGTATCACAGCTCATCAGTATGGTTAGACATCCGATTGCTATTTACCCAGGATTGAAACCCAATTGAATTGGCGTCAGTTGGTGATTCTACCTTTGAGCTATGGGTGCTCGGTAGAAGGAGGCAGACTTTTAGCGTATGATGTATGCATGTACATATCAAACAAATCATTTTCTGATAAGCAGTATAGCTTCCACTTTGTCAGGTCTACTGTTGATGTGCTAATGGCCATCACTGTGTACACAGACCTTGATATGAATGGTGAAGCCCCAGCTGTTGCCCCTGATATCTCAGAAGCATTTGATAAGGTTTGGCATGCTGGCCTTTAGCAAAAAGGTTACAGGGTTATGGTATAACTAGACGGCTGTTCAATTTAATTCAATCATTCCTGTCGAATCGTAAAATTATGGTCGTTCTAAATCACATGGGTGTCCCTCAAGACTTTCTTGTTCTATGCTCTTCCTGATCTTTATTAATGATCTTCCTGATTTAATCAGTTCCCAAGTTGGCATCTATTTAGATGACACCACCATCTACTCCCATCTCAATATGAAATCTGTCATGGTTGACAGAATAGACATCACTTCTGCTCTTGGAAAGGACCTCCAATCTATGGTCAATTGAGGTAAGAAATGGCTCGTAAATTTTAATATTTCCAAAACAAAGCTGCTCTCCTTTAACCACCATAGAGAAGCTCTCCTACCTTCCATTTATATGGATCACACTAGTCTTCCTGAAAGGAATACACTGTACCTTCTCAGCCTCACTCTCTCAGCTGACCTCAAGTGGAATGAATACAATGAATCAATAGCTACATTCTCTGCTAAGAAGGGTGGGTTGCTGTACCGAACCAGGAAGTTTTCTCTCGTCAGAAATCATATTATACTTATATAAATCTATCATTTGTTTGTGCATTGAATACTATTGCCATATTTGATCGGATGCTCCTGCTGTTCATCTCGGTGATATTGACAAAATCCAGAGGAGGATCTGCAAAGTAACTGGCCCTGACTTGGCTGCTCACCAATGAAATGTGGCTGTCCGCTGTCTTTGCTAATTATACTCTAGCAATTTCTTTTCTTTCACTTTCTGCCTGTAGAACTCTCTTCCCCATGCTTGCTTCCCTGATAGCTACAATCTCCAAAAGTTTAAATGCAATGTCATTACTTGTTACTGTTTTATTTTCCATCTCTCCTCTCCTCTTATTGTAACTCCCTTCACACCAGTGGCAGTAATGCCTTGCTTGGAGTGACATGATTATAAAAAAATATGTACATGTACACACACACACATACATACATTATATATATAGGATGAATAAAAATATAAATTTGTCACTTATCTTCCTTAAGCATCCTAGATCTAGAGCTTTCTCAATAACAATCACACCATCCACTCGTCAGTGGATACCAGAAAGTGCATGTGTGTGTGTGTGTGTGTGTGTGTATATATACATACATATATAGTACTGTGCAAAATATTAGGACAAGAACTATTTTATCTTTTATGAGGCATCAAAATAAAGTTTAAAATCACCCCTATCCTAACACTTTTGCCCACTACTGCTAGTGCGCAAAATATTAGGATAGTGGTAATTTTCCTAAAACCTCACTGAAATTCAAATACAGGGTGAAAAGCCAAGTAAATTGCTAATAAATATTGATTATTTAAAACTAGGTATAAAAGAAATGTATTAAAAAGAAATTATATTTAATTTTTCCTATTTTCTATAAATCAAGTTATTTTGAAACTACTCTATTGAACATCTATGAGATATTTTGGATAAAAAATTGATAAATCTAATGTAACTTCACAAGACACACTTTGGGAACAAATACAAGCTGCTTGGCAGGAGATACCATTAGATACATTGAAGAAGCTTGTGATGTCAATGCCTGACAGAATGAAGGCTGTGATCAAAACAAAAGGCTATTATACTGAATATTAAATTTATTTTTTAACAAGTATTTTTATCTTGTTGATGCATTCATTGAGTAAATCAAATAAAATTATTTTAAATTGTTTATTTTCTGTCAATATTCCTCATAAAAGATAAAATAGTTCTTGTCCTAATACTTTTGCACAGTACTGTATATATATATATATATATATATATATATAAAATGGAAGAGGTAGAAAAGAGAAGATGAAAGGAAGAGAAAAGGAGGAATGGGAAAAAAAGAGGGAGAGAGGAATTAATCAACTCATTTTAAAATTTACCTAACATCAAGGTTCATTCTACTCTGTCGTTAGAACCACAAAGATGAAGTTATGCAAAAAAAAACAAAAACATGATAGGTTTCATATTTCTTCTTGGAATTTAGGCCCAATTATTTAATTCACATTTAACTTTTAAATCATTATATAAACAGTTATGAAGAATTTTCCCTACGGTCTGCAATCAATTTTGAATTATAACAATTTAATATGGGTTTGGAGACTATCTTGGCTCCAGTGTGTTATTGCCTAGTAACAATTTATTTCTGAAATCTGATGATTCCACATCCTTAAATTTGATATTTTCAAAGAAATTCTCATAACTGGAATGAAAGGTGGATTTTCCAATAACTTCCTGACAAATTTAAATCCAATCAAAATCAACTCCTGATACTGAGAAAAGTTTAGAAAGGTTCTTTCACAGACTGGGCTAAATAAATTTGATCCTTACTTATAAATTTGACTTTAACTTATCAATTTGATCCTGGCTTATAGATTTCTGTTTTGCTTATAAATTTGAACTTAGCTCATCAATTTGATCCCTGCTTATAGATTTTTCTTTTGCTTATAAGTATGATCGTTGTTTATAAATTTCATCCTTACTTATAAATTTGATCCTTGCTTATATATTTAATCTTTACTTGATAGATAGTTAAGTTGTCTTTATTAAATATTATGTCAGTGATGTCTGGTGAGAAGACACATTCTTGTCTTAAACCCCTATTTATTTTTGTATATCTGCTGAATTCATTTTCTATTCATATGCAGAAGATTTCCTGAAAGTATAAATTCTTGGTTATCCTTCACGAATATGTCAAGATTGCTGAGCCATTTCAAAATAACTTTGTAGCTTCCTTAATTGAACGCAATCTATAAGACACATGTCTTTCTGTATCTGTAACAACTAAAAATATATAAATATTTGGGAAGTTTCTTAACAGAGAAGGAAAAGCACAACACTGAAATATGAAGGTGTATTGATATAACCAAAGATGCTAGGCAGAGTACTGAGAAACAGAAAAATGGCAGTGAATGCTCGACAATCTCTTCAAAGAAGATGAAAAACTTGAAGCAACAAAAATGTGGTTCCACAGAAGGATGCTGAGGATATCATGGACAGAACATGTAAGCAACAACAAAGTTTTAGAGAAACAAAAATTTTATTAAGAGCAACAAAGAACATGAAATAGTGGGAAGCCATATTATGAGGACACACATTGCATAAAGAAGAGTTAGTGACATATTTTCTGAACTCTTTGATTTTGCATGGAAACAGAACAGACATTGACTACTTACAAACTTAGATATCTTGGAGATATTATGTTTTGTGACCAAGAATATTTCAGGGCCTTTTACGAATCTTGGAGCCAAACCCTGACTCACCTCATTTGTAAATTGGATCTTGGAGCCAATCCCTGACTCATCTCGTTTGTAACAGGCATTTTTCCTGATGCTTTACACCAGAAATATCAATTTCAGATCTCAAAATAGAAAGTCTTCTTCCAAATAAAATCAATATTATTTTCTCTTATCACTTGTTAATAGCCTTTATTATGCACCAATGTAAACTGAAAATGATTTGAATATTTCTACTTTCATAGAAAGAAATGTTGCTAGAACTAATCTTCCAAATTTTCTACTATCAAAGAGGTTTAAGTTCTTATTCAATTTATTGTTTGTTAAATATAGCAGTAAAGATAGAGTTTCAAAGGAAAAAGTAAATTGAAATTTTGTCTATAAAAATTAATTATTCCGTTTTTTCTATCACATTACATGAAAACGCTTTCAAACCATCTACATGAATGATTACGTTTATTTATATTACATATCATTTTCTTCATATTTTTCTTTGAGAATTGGTTTATTTCTTAATTTTATGGTTAGCATTTTAAATTTCTTCCTCTCATGTGAAAAAAAGGAGGAAGTAGAAAATTCTTAAGCAGTCAGTAAATTAGATAATTAGAAACAAATATAAGTATTTTTATTTACTTATATATTTGTATATAAATATTTATCATACTAAGATACAAATACTTAAATATATATATTTATATACGTATATATATATATATATATAGTGTGCGTGTGTATACACACAATACATATATATATATATATATATATATATATATTTTTATTATTGTAATATTTTTATTATGAGTAGTTATAATAAAAACATTTCAACATCATTATACAAATGCTATCATGTTTCACTACTATTGATTGCACTTCGTCAGGCAATGGTTACTTATTGCCAGATCATGTAATTAAAGAAAACTATATTTGGGCAGCAATCTTTTTTATACAGGTTTTCAGCAACAAACAAGGGAAGTAAAAGCATAAAATTATGGAAAACGTTTTATAATAGCTAAATGTACATCTGAAAGTACTGGAAAAACAAAACCTTTGGACAATTCTTACATGATTTAAAAGAAAAAAAAATCATAACTCAAGAAAAATTATAAAAAAACTTAATGATTATACCTTGTCTGTCATTTTTAATGAAACCTGCATTAAACAGAGATTGTTGCCCAAATACATCATATATATATATATCTATATATATATATTTTAATTCAGATACTTTAATCCAAGGGAAAAAAGCAGGAAGGTAAATTCCAAAAACCTGATCCTAATTAATATTAAAAATTTTTTTAATATTAAAAAATGATACAGGAAGAGAGCTCCATGTAATAAAATATTACAGAGCAAATATAAATTAAAAAAGGATTAATTCAATGATGTTGAATGACCATTTCGATATGAAGATCCCCACGGGGGATAACATCACCTCAGCAACAGAAAAATCCTTTCAGAAACTGGAGAAAAATCAGTCTAATTTTCCTATTTTCTTTTTTTAATTTCTTTGCAAATCTATTTAAAAAGGAAAATTAGACTGATTTTTCTCCAGTTTCTGATAGGATTTTTCTGTTGCTGAGGTGATGTGTTATCCCCCGTGGGGATCTTCATATCGAAATGGTCGTTCAACATCATTGAATTAATCCTTTTTTAATTTATATATATATATATATATATATATATATATATATTGAGCACTTTCTAATACAATTGTTTACTAGCCTCATTTTTAATCTGACCTATAACAGTTCAGTAATATATATATATATATATATATTGTAACTAAGTTGTAGAACTCATAGGTTTTTTTAACCTGTTGCTCATGCATTTACTTTTATAAAGAATGCTCGATACAAACGTAGAGCGTTATATTGTAATAGTTGTTACAATGGCTTATAAATTCATAGTATCACTACACAAAAATTTTCATGTTTCAAAGCTGACCATGTGTCTTGGCCGCTTCTTCTTCGGGTGATCAAGTTGGTATTAAAATTATCTCATTGAAAAGACCGTTTATTTGTGGTGGATTTGTTTTTTTTAGGTGAAAGTGAGGTTGGGTTGTAATTTGGATTCTGTTGACCTTATTAACATCTTAGGGTTAGGTGTATATATATATATATATAAACACTAATATCTCTCCGACAGACCCCAACAAAAGAATTAAATTTATCATATTACGCTAAATCCACAACATCCAACTCAATTGTTCGCAACGACTCCTCCCCCACTGTTAGCGATTTGCAAAAAAACAATGTAGTGTATAAATTCAAATGCCCCTTTTGAGAATGTATCTCTAACAAACTAAATAATACCTACATTGGACATACTACTAACTCACTTTCACGGAGACTTACATTGCACTTAAATGAAAATTCTAACATATTCTGACATTTAAAACACCACGGCTATCAACATACACTTCTTAGAAAAACACTTGTTGAAAATACGCATATACTTAGACAAGAAAATAATAAATGAAAACTTAAAATTCTAGAAGCTACATCAAACAGTTTAAACCTAGGCTAAATAAAATAAATTTCGACACCTCTACTAACATACTTCAATGCCTATAATCGAGGGGAGAGGTCATAGTTATTATACTTACCCCCTACACCATAGTAGCAGCAGTTCCCAGACCAATCCCTCATGCCACTATACACTCAATTGACCAAAAACCTACTACCACCATTCCTTCTCGGCCTACAGCCATGTGCGACACAAAAAATGGACCTGTCTAATTTTCTCTGTATAACTCCACTCTGTTAATAATAATGTAAATGTTCTATGTTCACTGAACATTAAATGTTCATCCTTTGATAATGGCTTATGTAAGCCGAAAGCTCAGACCTGATAAAAAAAAATATATATATATTGTTAAATGTAACAGTCAGATTTATCATTGCATAGCAATATTTGATGTCAACACAAGATATCTTTAATTGTAGATGTCTTTATGTTTACATCCTGTAACCACCCAGAAGATGGTACATGTGAGCCGAAAGCTAAGAACCAGCATAATATCCAAATGTTGTACAATTTTGTCTAGTTTTACTTAAAATTAAAAGCAAAATACTGTTTACAATGGCTCATGATTAGACATTCATTATCTGTTATATTTAACAATATATGTTTAGAAAATTATCTGCTGTCTCGATACACTGAATATGTATGTGTGTGTATATATATATCTATATATATATATATATATATATATATGTGTGTGTGTGTGTGTAAATATGTAGACATATATGTGTGTGTATATATACATATATATAATGTGTGTGTGTGTGTGTGTATATATATATATATATATATATACTAACAAAATAGCAAGATCGCCAAGACCGACCGCGGTTTCGCACAACGGCTCGTCAGGGCAAAGGCAGATCATGTACTAACCAAATAAATACACACTACTAAGACTAACCCATTTGCAGAAGAGGTTGGATGGAAGGAAAAAAAAAAAAAAAACCCTGGGAGGGGGGTTTCTATAACTTTCGATATCCTAAGTAAGAAACTTCATTTTATGCATTCTACACTTATTTAATATCTCAGTTCTAGAGTTAATAAGCCTATTAGCGGGTTCAAATTTAGCTATAGCTAGCTTCTCCTCATCACAAAGTTTGCAAAATTTATTATTCTTATTACTGCTAGGGCACTTTTTTATTATTTCCCATTTCAGAATAGGGTCCTTTTTACTTTTGGCTTTTATTTCCCATACATAGATAGATAACGCCGTGCTATGTTTATATCTAGCGTTTTTGAAAGAAGTTTTATGATTATAAAACCTACTTTTAAAATTATCGTGTGTAGATCCTATGTATGTCTTGGGGTTCTTGTCATTTTTGCTAACATAGACCTTAACTTTGTAGACTACACTTGTCTGATTACAATTACCCTCAATCGGGCAGTCCTTTTTAGCTCTACAATTACACTTATGCTCCTTAACGTTATTATTGCCGGAGGCCGCTGTATTCTCTTTTAGTTTACTTTTGTTGGTGTTATTAATGATTTTACCTATATTAGGCATACAGGAGTAACTCAACTTAATAGTATTTCTGTTAAATATCTGCTTAAGTCTATTATTTGAGTTGAAATGTCTATCTATTAAATTAAAAAACATTTTTCCTATCTTGGATCTGACTTCCTTATTATATGAGGGGGTTGAACCATATAATTTTTCTTGATCTATTCTTACTGGCTTTTTTATTTAAACCTTGGTTCGAAAATTCTAACTTTTCTTGGTGCCCACTTCTTTTTAAGGCCATTTGAAAAATTTTTTGTGTTTTTCAAAAACTTCCCTATTTGACGAGTTTGTAGACAATCTAACCTCTATACCTCTAGGAATACTTTGCAGAATATGTCTAGGGTGGTTAGACTTTTTATTAACGTAAATTGGGGCATAGTTCCTTTTGATGTATGGTGTTATTATCCCATTGGCAATGTTTAACGTTATGTCTAAGTAATTGACTATTTTCACGTTATGCTCTATTTCTATTTCAAGCTTATGGGACTTAAAAAACTTTTGTACTTCTTTTCTCATTTTGTCTCCTAATTTAGGCGTGCAGTTTTCTATCACTATCAATCCATCATCCCGGTACAGGCCGTGATTATGGAAATCTATTATTTGGTTTAATTTGTGTAGTAATAGGCACCCTATCAGTTCAGCCACTTCCGCACCATCATATGCCCCTATTGGGTTATCAAACCCTTGGGCATCAGTCTTTTTTATCCAAATTTCATCATTGAACCATAATAACGTTTTACGGCAGTGCCAGATTATTTCTAGTTCCTCCTTTTTTATTTCGTTATACTCTTTCGCTAATTCTAACGCTTCTGAGAGTAACTTAGCCGTTATTGATGGATAGAACTCCTTAATATCGTATTTAATGAATGCTGATCTTTTATCGGGATTTATATCTTTAAACCAATTGATACAATTTCCAGTGGATTTCCACTGGTTAATATTAAGATACATACGTAGATTGCTACAAATGTTTTGAATTATAACCTTACTTATTCTACCAAGTTCTGTTTTTGTAGGATTTATAAGCCTAAACTCAGGATGGTTTGGAAATGAATCTTTGTGATCCTTAACTGTTAGAAAGCAGCTCTTCAATCCTATCTTTTCCACCTTATTATGCAAGTTAAACTTGCCTACTAACGATGTAGCCTCACTATTTATACTATCCATAACACCTGGTGCTATTTTCCTATAGTGCCTAATTACCGAATTCTTAACTTCTTTGTTGAATTGCTCCTTAGGCAAAGCGTACATGTTAGTATTTTTATCTCCTTTAACGTAAATTTTAGTGGTATTTTTACATTCTTTTACCGTGTCCTTTAATTGTTTTTGAAAGGGGTTTTGCCCTAACTTTCTGTACTTAATTTTTCTAATGATGCTAATTAGATCTTTCTCAAACGCCTCTAACTCTTTTGAGTATGGCGGGTGCCTATAAGTTTTAAATCCGTAACTATTGTCATCCTTATCATTTAAATTGTTTAGGAAGAAAAATGCCCTCCATCTTAACCTGCTAATAAAACTCTCGATCTTATGGAGTAATTGCTTTTCATAAAAATCCTTAGAAGGGATCGGGATATCTTTGAGTGAACATTCTATATCTATTTGTTCCATCACTAGTTGGTATAAAGTGCTCAATGGATAAATCCAGAGCCTATAATAATAATAATAATAATAATAATAATTATTAAACCGACTCTGCGTGTATTCTAATCTCAAAATTTTATAGAAGTTTTTTTTTTTTTTTTCCTTCCATCCAACCTCTTCTGCAAATGGGTTAGTCTTAGTAGTGTGTATTTATTTGGTTAGTACATGATCTGCCTTTGCCCTGACGAGCCGTTGGCACTGACTCTGTGATTTTTACAAAAATTACTGTTGGATTATTGTGGACTCTGTGTTACCAGTGAGTACGTCTGTTTTGTTACATTGTTTTGTTTGTCTTCGTCGCTCGTGTGCTTTTTTGGACGTTTTTTTTATTGTGAGGGGGGGGCAAGTCAAGCTATGGCTTTGTCTCCCCAGCCCTCAACTTCTGACGCTGTGCCTACGGTGGCTCCCCCACCGACAGCATGGGTGAAGGCACCAGTTAAGAAGGATGCCGAGTACTACCGGCAAATGCAGGAGAAGTATAAGGAATATATTTCCGAGAACGAGTTGAAAGTGATACCGGAGGTGGTGAATGTTATCGCACCTAGAACGATCTCCCTGCTGACATCCGATGTCAAAACGCGAAAGTCCATCAGTGTCAGCAGGGAGAGTATGGAAGAGGCGTTGAAAGCCTTAAATATTGTACCCTGTATCCTGGCGAGAAACTCCCGGGCTGTGTGGGATGTGTTATTGAGCTCAGAGACGGAAGCAAGGAATTTGGCCGGTAATACCTTGGAGGCCAGGGGTATCCGGATGCAGACGGAGTATCTGGGTACTCGAAGGTCAAAGATAACGGTGCATGGTGTGCCAGTCGAGGTGGCGTGTGACCACGTGGGAGCATTTTTTGCTCAATTTGGAGCGGTGGAGGTGGTCGCAAGGATAAATAGCAAGGCCGGTGTGGCCACGGAAGACGTCAATATCAGCATGGTCATGGACAGGACGAACCTTTTGAAAGTCCCCGATGTTTTGCTGTGCCGTGGCCGGAAACTTTTTGTTGTCGTGGAGGGAAGGAAGCCGCACTGCTGGGCGTGTGGTCTGGCTGGACACACATTCAAAATGTGTCCGGCAAGGAAGCCGGAAGAAACACCGGTGACACCGGCAACACCGCCGGTGTCAAAAGCATCTGTTGTCCCTGAAAAGGAATCCCAGACAAAAAGTGGCGAATGGACGGAGGTGGTTAGGAGGGGGAAGAAAGTTGCTTCCCCTCCTCCGGAACATAACAAAACCCCATCTCCCGAAAAAAAAGAAGCCTCGTAGGGAGGCAAAGGAGCACCAACAACAACAACAGCAGGGACAAACGCAGCAACAACAAAGTAAACCAAGGGAGCAGCAGCAGCAACAACAACATCAAGTAATGGAGGAGGAAATGCCTCCCCCCCGTTCCTCATCGTTGAAAAGAGGACGGGAGGAGGATGAGGAAGTGGCCCAAAAAAAGGGAAAGAAGGAAGTGCAGGAGCGAGGCAGAGCGGAGAGGGTAAAGGAAATTACCAGAACCCAATCCGCCCCTGCATCACCCAACAGAACTGTGTCTCTTGAGGGGAGGAGTAAATCCACCTCCCCGATAAGAAAAATAACTTCTCCTTCCCCCACACCTCCCACACCCTCCACCCAATCAGAACCTGCCTCCCCGAAATCTTATCATCCCTCCCCGAAACCATCCCCGAATCCAGACAAATCCTCCCCGAAAAAGGAAAAAAAGAAAAACATTTTTTGCACGCAAGAAATATGCAAAATAGACAGACAGGCCTTAGAGAGGGACCTTTCTTCTCAGAAGAAGGCCCTCCTAAGGCCTTTATTCAAACTAAAATCTGTAGAGGGAAAGTCCATCGAGGACCCTGCCAATTTCCCAGGTGCCCCCGGGGTACTGACGTTGATCAGAAATACCGGGGGAAGTAAAACAAAAGCCTGGGAATTTGTGCAGGGGGCCGTTGAGGCTTTCCCAGATATAAAAATGGCCCAAACGGGCACAAAATATCTTCAGAGGCTATCTCATTTTTGCGCTGGGAGGGTCCCCGTCATCCTCCACCCATCTTTATATAGGGCTGTAAAGCTAACCTTCCCTACGGACGTCGGCGGCATTGTCCAAGACGGACGAATTACGTCCGATATTGGCACTGGCAACCTTGGACAATCCGTCGGGGTCCCTACTCCCATAGATTTTCGCTCCGTATGTGACCAGAAGTAATTTTCTGCTTTCTCTTTACAGGTCTAAATGATGTCAATTAAGTTAGCCAGTATGAACGTGAAGGGCCTTAGGGATCGGAGTAAGGCTGCCCGCCTGCTTCGGGACCTCTTGTCCTTCGGCGTGGATGTCGCCGCGATCCAAGAGACTCACTTTGTTTGCAAGGTCGATGCTTGTGTGCTGTCTAACGACTTTGTCGTCTATTCAGCATATGGGAACCGGCTGGCCAGAGGAGTGTCTTTGCTGGTCAAGCGTACCCTGGACGCGAAGGTGGATCTTGTCCATGTCGGTGCCGAGGGCCGGCTGATCGTGGCCGATATTGCCGTGAAAAGCAATGCGTTTCGTCTGGTTGCGGTTTATGCGCCCAACGACCAGGAGGAGCGCGTCTCGTTTTTTCGGCGGTTGGAGCCCTTCCTGGTGGATTCCAAGCGACTCGTCTTAGTGGGGGACTGGAATGCCATCCTGGACCCCAAGTTGGATAGAGGGTGGGGAGCTAGAGGGAAGGCACGTGATCGTAGCTTGGTTGATCTCATCAAGGACTTCGGTCTAGTTGATAGATACCGGGCCGATCACAAGGGCGGGAGAATGTGGACGTGGGCTAATAGTTGGCCTTCTACCAAGGTGGTTAGCTACCTTGATAGAATGTTAGTTCGTGAAGCCGAACTAGATTTCTTAGATTGTCCCACGTTCCACTGGCTAGGTTACTCGGATCACAAACTCGTTTGTGCCCGGGTAAATTTAGAAAATAGGGTTAGAATGGCTGGTTACTGGAAGTTCAACGTGTCCTTACTGGACAGGCGGGACTTCCGGCGCCAGCTAATTAACTTAGTGCAGCGGGCGTTAACTGGGGAGTCATCGGGAATAAGTGGTGGGATAACCTTAAGGATAGTATTAGGTCTTTCACCACTCAGTTCAGCATTCGGCTCAAACTAGATAAGGCTGACAAGGTGAAGACACTTAGATCTAATTACTCCCGGGCGGTGGCTGGTGGGGATCCCCTAGAGATAGCCATAGCTAAGGAGGCCGTGGACCGGTCGAATAGCGATCGTTACATGGGCCAGGTAGTTAGACATAAGTTAAGCAAGATGTCTTCCGAAGCTGTGAACATGGGCGCAGAACTGCGCAAGGAAGAAATTCGCCGCGGAGGCGACCGGTACATTCGAGAGGTTCGCAACCCGGAGGGACACACTCTTCGGTCGACTGACGACATGTGCGAGGCGTTTCGGCGGCATTTCGAGATCCTGTTTACCAAGGAGCCTGGTCTCCGTGATGAGGAGTTTCGCAGCTATTTGGCTGACTTCCCCCGGCTTTTGCCGGCTGATGCAGCTAGCTGCGAGGGAGAGATTACGGAGGGCGAAGTCTACGCGGCGCTGAAGAAGGTCGGCAGAGGCAAATCGCCGGGTCTCGATGGTTTGCCCTATGAATTGTACTTGAGGCTGTCGCACATCTTTGTCCCGATTTTGACTGTCGTGTTCAACAACTGGTTCCGGCAGGGGTCCATCCCCAAACGGTTCACCAGGGGTGTGATCACGCTGTTGAGAAAAGGCAAGGATGTGGGGAGGGAGCTAGAGGGTTACCGGCCCATAACTCTGCTAAACACAGAGTTAAAGATTTTGGCCAAGATCTTGCAAAATCGTTTGCAATTAGATGCCGAGTCTCTGTTGGGACCTGAGCAGACCTGTGCTGTGAAGGGCCGAACAATTCAGAGCAACCTGCATCTGATACGCACGATCATAGAGGGGATAAAAGACGACGACGAAGCCGCGCTGATCCATTTAGATCAGTCCAAGGCATTTGATAGGGTTGACCATCGGTACCTGGCGGCTGTCCTGCAGGCAGCTGGATTCGAAACCAACTTCCGCCGCTGGATTAGCCTCCTGTATCAATCCCCGACGGCTGTGGTACAGGTGAACGGAAAGTTGTCGGGCGTTCTGGCGCTGTCTAGGTCGGTCCGACAGGGTTGTCCACTGTCGCCCCTACTTTATGCTTTGGCGTTGGAGCCCCTCCTTCGCCGGCTAAGGGACAGGGCGTGCAGTCCGGCCCTACGTGGAATAGCTGTCCCTGGTGGTGCTCGAGCCAGGGTTTCCGCGTACGCCGATGACGTCACTACTTTCGTGTCCTCCCGCAGGGACATCGAGGTGGTACAGAAGGCGCTTGAACGGTACGAACAGGTGACAGGGGCCAAGATTAACCGCAACAAGTCGTCCGGCTTGCGGTTAGGCGCCTGGAAGGGTCTGACCCTCCCGGGGCCCTTCGACTGGACGGACGGCCCGGTCTGCATTCTTGGAGTGTGGTTCGGGCCCGACCTACAGTTGGAGAAAAATTGGTCTGAAGTACTGGCAAAGGTAGGCGCGTCGGCCAAGATTTGGCGCCGAAGGAATTTGTCCTTAAAGGGTATAGCTGAGGCGTGTGCTACATACGTCTTTCCCATTATCCTTTACCAGTTGTCAGTACTTCCACTTTGTAAACGGCATAGGAAGGCGATCGAGCGTTTGCTATTCTCCATTTTATGGAGAGGACGCAAACACTATGTCGACAAACGTGTCTGTTACCAACGTCCGTGTCATGGGGGCCTGGGAATGCCATACCTGATGGGCCATAAGGTTGCGTCAAGGTTGGTTTTTCTCAGGCGAGCGATTTCCGAAGACTCATTGCTTAGGGGGATAGTGAGGGACATGTTCCCTAGACTTACTATCACTCCCCCTATCTTGAGGCGGTGCCGTAAGCCTCGAGAGCGATCGAGTTTTCTCCTCGAATGTCTGGCGGCCCTGCGGGCCATTCCACGGTCCAGTGACCTTTCACGGCCTAGGAGAGTCTTCTATCGTGGGTTAGTGGAGGGCGTCGCAAAGGATTCACTACGTGATGTGCTGCGCTTGTCGGAGGACGAGTTTCGCTCGTTCTGGTCTTGGGCGCCAGGTAGTGATTATCTCAACAACTCTGAGTTTTCGCTCACCTGGCGATTAGCTCGGAATCGCTTGCCTCTCAATGACAAGGCCTTCATATGGGGCCTGGCGGATTTGCCAGATTGTGAACGCTGCAACCTTGGCTTGGAAGAAACGGCTTCGCACGCCTTCTACCATTGTTCGCGCGTTCGCCCTCTATGGGACCGGGTCGGCGAGTTGACTGCTCGTATCGAGCCGCGAGAGCTTGTGCTCATTGATCGTGCATTCGCCTGTGATAATGTGTCGCCCCCGTTCTCTGGGATGAAGCGTATGGTGTTTCTGTCGCTGCTAGCCACGGCTAGAATGGTGATTTGGACGACGCGAATGGAGGAAGTCTTGCGAGGTCAGCGTCTTTCACATCAGGATCTGATCTGTTATTTTGAGCATCAGCTCAAAATAAAGATTAGAACTGATTGGAAACGTTTGACTGCGACAGACTTTAGCAAAAGGTGGGTAAATGTGGCGAGCCTGGTTCGCTTGAACGGGGCTAATCTTGATTTTCTCTTTTAGTTCTGCTGGTTACATCGGGGTGGATTCCTCTGGAACCCTCCCCTGGTTAAGCTAGTTCTCTCTTGTGTACCTAGTTAAAGTGAATGAATGTGTTCCTAGTCTGTACCCGGCTTTCTCTTTTGTTATGATCCATGTCGAGATTCCCAACCTCCCCAGTTTGTTTTGGTCTCCTTTTTATCTCGACTTGGTTCAGCCTTTTATTGTCCCATTCCGCTAATTTTTTACCCCCCCCCACTCCCTTAGCGAGTATGCTTCTTGATTTCGTCGTTTGGCGGAATACAGCGGCCACTCTGTTTTTCTGGGATGGACGGTTCTTACTAACATTGATTATTATTTTAGTTCAAAAATTTGTTGTATTTTTAGTTTATTTTTAGGGTTCATCCCCCTCCCATCATTTCATTTTTCATTAAATATTTTACATTATAGTGTATATATTATATTGTACATAAATACATTTTATTGTCATGGGTTAATTTCCCCACTTTTAGGTGTCCCTTGTAAGTTTCTGGTATTGTGGTGTAAGAAGGATTGGGAGTAGATGGATGGGTTCTTTTGGTGATTGTGCAAATTGTAACGAGTGAATGGGTCGTGATAGTGTTTAGCTAGGTATAGGATAGTTAAGTGAGAACCAACCTCTCCCCCTCCCCCTTTTAGGCCTTGTGCCATAATTTTGTATTTTGTACAAAATAAATTCAGCCCTGACGAGCCGTTGTGCGAAACCGCGGTCGGTCTTGGCGATCTTGCTATTTTGTTAGTGTGTTTGCTCTGCGTTACTGCCTTCTAGTTAAATACTTTTCGGTTGTGTGTATCGAGCACTTTTCTTTTCTGGTTGTTTGTTCCGTTAGAGGGTTTTTTTTCTTTTTACTGGGAGGAACCGTATGTATTGTCGGTCCCACGCAGTTTTCTTTTTTTCCCCCTCTTTGCCCAAAGCTTTATAGCCGAGGGCAATAACGGATTTAGATTCTGCTGGTCATTCATGGTCTTAGAAAGTCCCTTCTATAAAATTTTGAGATTAGAATACACGCAGAGTCGGTTTAATAATTATTATTATTATTATTATTAATATATATATATATATATATATATATATATACACTCACACATATATATATATATATATATATATATTTTCTAAACATGTACTGCCAAACACAAGAGACAATGAATGTCCATTATGTTTAATCATGAGCCATTCCAAACATCGTATCTCGGTTTCAATTTCAGGTAAAAATAAAGACAAAAATTCTCGAACATTCGGATAATTTTTTATTGAGTTGGTTCCAAGCTTTCAGCTCCCATGAGCCATCTTCTGAGAGGTTACAGGGATGTTAACATAAAAACATCCATCATTAGCGACGGTTTTATCTTGTGTTGACACAAAACTTTGCTAAGCAACAATGACAGTTACCAAATAGCAAATGCAGTTCGTAAATTTGCAATGTGGTTCTATGATGTCACACTAAGCGAGAGCGCAAAATGTTAACAGAACCATATATTTAAATGCAATGTAATGTGTTATGACCAGATTTAAACGTGATTTTGTTAAGTGTGGGTTGTTTTAATTTAATGTAGATGGCCTCCTATATCTGAAGGTTCTTTTTACTATGTATGAGTGTGTATTATTGTATTGTTGACTAAAATCTGTCTGATATTACCTACATGGCTCTGTTTTTCTAAGAAATGTTCTTTAATTGTACTCTGATTAGAAAGGTGACAGGTAAGTCTATGGGAGAGAGTGGTTGTAGTAAAACCACTATACAGTATGTAGTGGGTTTATTAATAGTACCAGAAATACAATCTCTGAACGGGCATGTAAATTGATACACTACATTGGTTTTCTGTAGAGGATTTAATTGTGTGGTTGTAGGGTTATTAGAGAATATGAGGTCAGTTGTTTTAAATTTTTTATAATATATGTTAAACTTTATTTGATTATTATTTACTGGTTTAACATTTCTACGTATTATGTTTTCAAGAGCTTTTTCATCTTGTTTTAATTATTGTGTATTTGGTTGCAATAGTATAAATTAAAAGTGTTATCTTTATTTTGACGTACACTCTTATTAATATTATCAATAGTGTTTGACATGTTTAGAAAATTATCTGCTGCCTTGATATATATATATATATATATACATTGTTTATATACCTGGTAAATATTCATCCAAATACATTGACCAAAACTATTAACAGATGGAATTCCTGAATTTGAAAAGTGTTTTTTTTTCTTTTTTTTACTTAGAAAGAAGATCAGTCATTTGTTCTTGTCAGTTTCCCATAATTTGAGAACAAAATATTGGTACAACAGAAATAGCTTCCCTTTAATTTTATCAGTTTCAGAAAATTTACCTCATACCTATGCCTTTTATCTTGTTACCACTTACCTTAGCCTTTGGCCACCTTGGACCAAAGCTTCTCTTAACAGATCAAAGTAAAGTTTAGAATAAAATCTTTTCTTCTTTCCAGAAGCAACATATGCTTTTTTTTTTCATTTAATTATTTTCATTTTCCTTTATTCCAGATAAAGGACATTTTACAAAGATAAATATTTGGAAATTTATTTTCTTTTTAAGCATAAAACTTTCAGATCTTTCTTCATGTTTGCATCATCTTTTTTAAAAACCATCTTTGGTTTGCAAATATTCAGATGTCACTTGGTTTACTTAAAAAGAGTTCATAATTTTCTCTTATTTATCATTCATTCACATGGCATTTAAACATTTATTAGGTCTTTTGTAGTTTTTCACGGATTTTACATTCTGATTCTCTTAACTGCCATTTTATATTCTGCTTTCAAAGGTATATTTTCCTCATTAAAAATATAATAAAAACAATGTTTGTTATCTCAACAATAAAATAAACTGAGAAAAACATACTTATTTTTGAATCTATGATATACTATTGTATAAGTTACGCATATCAATCCATGAATTGCATAATGCTGCTGTATTTGGTTTGGTGTGTCTGGTACATATTTGGAATTTTAGATAAAATACAAAGAAAAATCTGCAATGTTAATGATGCTGACCTGGCATTGTGGCTTCAACCACTCAGTGGCTTTATTGCCTTCTTGTGGTGAAATCAAATCTAGCTAAAGTTTTAATAAAATAGTTCAATCTGATTCTTCAAAAAATTGTGTATATTATTCTCAGCAAAAAATGCAAAAATAAAAATTTTGTAAGACAGAATTGATTAATATTTTTGGATGCAAGCAGATTTTAAAATCTAAATTTGTGGTAAAATTAAGTCTTAGACAGCAAAGAATATTTGAAAAATTAGTAAATATAAAAATGACTCGGATGAAATTCATCTAAATTGCACTAAAATGGAAATATCACTGACATCTCATTCTAACAGATATATTTACCAAAATTGCACAAAATTATTGAAATACAAAAGAGTAAATTTATACAATAAAATCACCTGTGGCTTCAACAATGGCCTCAAAACAAGTTTAGAACCTCCTGCAACTCTTCTGGAGGCTCTCTTTGTTTAAGTTGGTGAATGCTGCCCTAATTCTTGCATTCAGTTAATCTTTGCTATTACAAGGAGGTTTTTTGGTCTTTCATTCAACTGTGCCTCCCACATAATAATCAAGGGGTTGCAGTCTAGGGAGTTAGATGGCAAGATTTAAGATGTGATGTGGTTTCAAAAATTGTGTGACAGCCATGACAGTGTTCTCCTACTTTTGTGGCATGGTGCAGAGCCCTGTTGCCAGACGTAAGGTCTTCCAGCAGCCACCCTCTTGACCCAGAGTGGCACTATCTCCTCATGGCACTTGATATAAGACTGTGTTGAGTGAGCTTCTCATTAACAAATATGGGAGTTCTTTCCTAACAGAACGATTGGAGAAAGTTTTCCAAGCTACTGTACCATCCAATTCTTTTCTGAATCTTCCGCACTGTCCTCAGATTGACACACAAGAAATGTTCATATTGAAACTTCCAGTGTGAATACCAATTACTACAGCATGCCCTTTCCAAATTTCTATCAGAGTGAGTTGCGTCTTAGTGCTATTTTTCTCACAGACGGTGCCCAACTGACCCTACTATACTAAGCAGTTGATGAAATTGAAAAAACGTGCATGCCCAAAATGAAAAATATAAAATGGTTATAATTTACCCATTGCTCCCTGTAATTGAAGAATAAGACAATAGACAGTTAAATTTTATTAATTTTTTGAGATGCAGTTTTATTTAGTTTCTTGCAAACAGTTTGTATCTCTATGTAAATAATCATTGGCATTTTTAAATTCTCCCACCACCCAGACAAGATTTGTACATACAGAGGATTAATTAGATCTTCATGGAGATGCTGAGTTATTATGATGCACAAACTAAAAAAGTTAAGTTTGAATGTGTTGTGTTGATGTAAGTAATACTGTGGCTTGCTTGGGTCAGTGACTGTGTTTAGCTAAGTTTACTTATAAGAAAAATGAAGGCCAGTCTTCCCCATTCCTAATTTTGGCCCTTACATCTCATTTGTATACATTTCTACAATAAATAATGTCGAGTGCTTACCACTTTCTGTGTGTTAGTTACAGTACACAAGAATGGTAGATAGGTGACTGCTTGGGAACACCAGGTGCTGTAAGCATTTATCGATGGATGTGCATTGTGGTGCGATGGATATCGACTCGGAAAGAGAAATTGGTGAGCCGAGTTCGAATTCCAGTTGAATACTCTGCATTCACTTAAGCACTGGTACCCTTGGGAAAGGTATTAATCTGTTCCTTCCCTCCAGTTATGGGTTAAATAACAAGGGTAGGACTTGGAGACCCTGCCCTTAAAAACAAGTCCCAGTGAATCTTGCAAACAAAAACAATAAAACAAATAAACTAAATAAAACAAATCAAAAAATGATTTTCAGCATTAAATGACCTAATGAAGGTTGATATGCTGGTTAAATGAACCAACCAACCAACCAACCAACAAGAATGGTGTCACTGATATCTAAAGAACTGAATGAACAATTATCACTTAAGTACACAGAAGCATGGCTTAGAAGTCTAGCAGGATTTAAAATCAGTTGGAGGAGAAAACCAGATAACTGATTTCTTCTTGGCAACTATGAGTTGTGAGACCATTATCAGCAATTACACAGCCAAGACAGAGGAAATGATGCTCAATCATATAAATCAATTAATAGTAAAAACAAAAAAACATAGCACCTAAATAAAAGCTAGTGGGTGCATAGAGAGTAAAGTTCGTGAAGATTTCTTAATAATTGAATGAACGAGTCATATGTTCTGTGTTTAAAACAGGCTGCTACATATTATGAGTTTCAGAACCTGGGGTTGAATAACCAGTCAATTGAAGAGGATTTAATTTAAATGAAATTGGCAAATGGCCTACAAAATGAGGATTATAGACAAATGACTAATGCAATTACAACTAGAAAAGTTGTCACTAGAACAGTGTGTTGAACTTATTCAGTAACAAGAATTGATGCAAAAACTTAATTCAACAAATGAGAAATGGATACATACATAATAGAGGAAAAAAAGAGAATAATGTATGCTTGATGTGGTTATAAACATCTAAGAGAAAGCAAAAATGTCCAGTATATAAAAGAAGATGTGAAAATGTTTAAAAATAAAACATTTTAAATGTATCAGTTGTAGGAGAAAACCAGATAACTGATTTATTGTGTTGGTGTAAATCCATAAAAGAGAAACGCAATGGGGGTCCAACAAAATGAAGTGGAAATGAGCATGAATATCTTTTTATAGAAAAATAAATAAAATAAAAAGGGTTATTAAAAATCTGGGTCAATGTTTTACTGGATATGCAACTAGATATAGAAAGTAACATGACTGTTACCCAAAAGTGTTTTTAAGGAAATTAGGAAAACATAATTAAAAAAAAAAACCTTGCCCAACTGAATCAGTTTGACAAATCCATGATCTATTTTGAAGCCTATGCTGAACTAAAAAGTAAGTTTAACATATTACCAATTATCATGGCAAACTGAAAAGAATCATGATCTAATAGGAAATCAGGTGTTGAACATAAATACGACAAAATTATTAAACAAAGTCAAGGTAGAAGAAACTGTAAAACTATAAAACAAAGTCAAGATTAAAGAAAAATATCTTCCCCTCATATTTTCAAGCACAAAAATGCGTTTGTCCATCTCCTACCAATAGTTGTGGAAAAGCTAAAACAATTACAGGAACAAGATCTACTTAGCAAGTTTCACCTGGAAAGAGAAAATGGGCCACCTCTTTCGTAATTTTAAGAAAGAAAGATGAAGATCTGCACTTAGGTGTAAACTTATGTCCTATCCCCAATATAAAATAGGCTTTGAACTTACTTGTGGGTATAAATGTATATGCTAAATTGATCTAAAGTCAGCATACCATGAAATACTTATTGATGAAGGCTTTAAAGAAATTGCAACAATTAACACACCAATAGGCTTATTAAGATGGAAATGAATGCCGTATGGAATTAAAACAGTAAGTGCAATTTTTCAAAGAGCTATAGAAAAAATTATTGGCAGTAATATGAAAATACAATATGCTACCACGATAACATTTGTATTGGTGATGTTAACAATGAATTAAATGGAAAACCAGTATGACTTTGAATAAGTTAGGAAATACTGAATTACTGATTAACAAAAAAATATGTGCACAACACAAAAAAAGTATCATACATGACCGAAAGAGTCCGAAGGGACAGAGTACAGATGAATTATACCCAGGTTAATGGAGTAGGACTAATACTGATGCTGGTAGATGCCTTTTTCAAAAGTAATACGGCTCTCCAACAAAAAGTGTGATGATGAAACAGGCATTTCCTAACTTGTGTCAGAAACATCAGTTAACTGGATAAAAATCAACACAGGACTTTAATAAAATAAAACATTCATTCATCCAATCACTCACACAAAAATACACTAATTCAAACACAAAAACAAATATGAAACTCACATCCAAAATGCAAAGCATTGAGATATAGCCTCCATTGCTCCATCCAATTATTGAAAATCAGTTCCAGCAAAGGAACAAAGATGGCCGACTGTTTCAAGTATAGTTCATATAGAAAAAAGCCATCTAAACCAAGATTTATCCCAGTCAACTTGCTTCAACATTTCCCAGATTTCCAACTCTGTAATGCACCCAAGATTGTGAGTGAACCACATCCTGGGAGACCAACAGCAGGCCCTGGGCATTAAAAGCTAGCCAACCAGACAGACATTATTGTATCAATTAACGTTCATTTCATTTATCCATCACACCCAGATGGTGCATAGGGCAGCAACTTTTTGTTGCTGTTTCTGTAACAAACTGTTTTTTATGGGGCAAGGTTGTTAGCCCTGCACCCAACCCCCAAACCTGAAGGACCAGTGGATCATTCTTGGTCCTTACGTTTGCAGCACCTGGTATTCCCAAATGGTCACCCATTTAAATACTGACCAGGCTCGATGTTGCTTAACTTCGGTGATCGAATAGGAACCAGTGTATTCAACATGATATAGCCGTAGACACCAATTAAGGTTGCCTTTCTGCATTTATCATGGATGTGGAGAGAACATCCACGGTCTGTACCATCAAACATATGCCCATCTCCATCTTGATGAAGCCGTCAAGAGACAGACCATCAATGTTTCAAGGAAAAGTAATTTTTAATTCTCTACAAAATGGGAGGGGTGAACAAAAAGTGGAGGCCTCCCCGAACAAAAACAATTAAGTTCTTTGGAATCATTGTCCTCGAAGTATGCCAAAGACGGCACCGTGAGAAAATTATCATTGGCTTCTAGTAACCCTTCCCACACTTTTGAGAACTTTGACTTGTTAGTACCTTCTTAACTTTAGGATAATTCTTTCAATCCTCAATGTCTTTCCTGATGAATTTTTGGAAGTTGAGCAGAGTCTTTCAGTTTCTTGAATTGGGTCATCGCTCTTCACTTGCTCTGTAGACACTTCAAAAAAATTAGATAACAAAATTAACTATAGCAGCTTTCCTGTCATTTTTAAAAATCTTTTTTAAAAGAGGGTTTCCTGCCCAAATACACTATATATACAACATTTTTACTTTTTTTAAATTTATTTAAACATTTTGTTTAATGAATACTCATATTTGGCTAGATGCTCTGTTTCTTTTATCATTAGACAGTATATTTATTTACATCTACTGGCCTGAATCATTGAAAAATCTTTTGAAGAAAATGTGTGTCCTTCATCAGGATTCTAACATGTGTCCCCTAGAGGAAACCATCACTGACCATTAGACCTGTGAAGTTGAGCAGTTAAGACATGTCACATCTAATGGCATTTTTTTTCCTTAATTGATCTGCATATCTCACTCTCTCTGCTTCTCACCCCACATTTTATATATATATATATATATATACATACACATATATATATATATATAATTTACAACCTTAAACAAGGTGTGTTTTTAATTTTTTGATATGTTTACTTTTCTCAAATAAGAAAATTATACCTAGAAAGGTACTGAGGCAGAATCCTGGCTGAAACTAGGACCTATTTTTCTCTTTCTCCATATATATATATGTTATATTTGTCATCCACATACAAGCCTGTTTTCTGTATCACAGCTCATCAGTGTAGCTAGGCATCTACTTGCTTTTGGCCAAAATCAAAACTTGACTGATTTGGTATCAGTGTGAGTCTCTGCTCCCTAAGCTATAGGAACATAAAATGAGAGAAGGGAAATATTAACGTGTTATATATAAGCAGTGTATACACACATCAGTCACTGAAAGAACTCAGTTCATTGCTGAAGAGTAACTTATATATATATATGCACCGCAACCTTTAGAGAGATATAAAATTTTACACTGTTCAGACTGTTGTCCTAAACTTTATTGCTGTATTCATGATGCTTTGGCCATTTTATGTTTCGGACTTGAGGTAATATATGTTGAAATTTCAAACCAAATCCTTTATTCTCTCCACTGAAGCAGATTGTTCTAGTTCCACAGGCCATGCCTTTTCTGGATGTCTCAGT
This sequence comes from Ascarosepion bandense, assembly GCA_037127315.1. NCBI lineage: Eukaryota > Metazoa > Mollusca > Cephalopoda > Sepiida > Sepiidae > Ascarosepion > Ascarosepion bandense. Next base: position 327,452 of record JBBBDQ010000565.1, on the reverse strand, counting down.
TTGTTTTTTTCTTTTATTAACTTATTTGTTCACCTCTAATGTAGCCAGGTATTGAACTCTTTGGGTTAAGTCACTGGATTATGTCAACCAATGTTTTATCCACTGCGTCACTGGGGATATCAGTGCTTGAAGTTTTATGACCTAATGTCTCAGTAAGAATTTACTTTTACCAGACCTCATATTACAATTTATTGTTATTGTTTTTGTCTAGCACTGTAAAACTGGCTCCTTATTGCATCCATGTCTATGCTTGGCCAGCTGAAGAGATTTATGTGTGTGTGTGTGTGCACGCATGTAAAATAGAGAGTGAAAGGAGAATGAAAGACAAAGAAGAGGGAAAGTATGAATTAGAAAAAAAGATAGATATAATCCTACCAAATAGCTTTTATATGTATAAATTATATATATATATATATAATGATATATCATTACATATTTTATCATATATCATTAAATTATATGATTATATATGATTATATAATATAATATGTCATTATATTATATAATAATATATCATATATATATAAATATATTATCATTATATTATATAATAATATATCATTATATATATCATATTATATAATAATTATATCATTATATATATATCCTTATATTATATAATAATATAATATATATATATATATATATATATATATATATATGGCTAAATATAATAAAGACAAGAGGAAAACTGTATTTTAAATTGCCTATGCGTTTCGTCCTGTGATGGACTTTATCAAGGCAAAAATACGAAATGAGCTTTATTCTAAATTACTTATCTATAAACAAACAGTGTTGGCAACCACAAAGATGCTCACAAATTCTTTCAAAAGATCAACAGAATTATTTAGTTTTTGGAATTTCTTCACATGTAGTGCAAAGTCACAAGATATTAAAATGAAGGTAATTTGACCGTTTTCTTTGAAAACTGTTTATTTTGAGTGTAAGTCTGTTTTAGAATTTCTTCATGTATAGCACAAGTCACGAGATGTCAAAATGAAGGGAATTCAACCGTTTTCTTTGAAATTTTTATTATGAATGTTCGTCTTTTTTAGTATAATTTCCATATTAAAGGTGAGATTGGGAAAAATCCTGGGTGCAAATTGATGTTTTCGTAGCATTGGATAGCGCTACACATGAAGAAATTCTAAAACAGACTTACACACAAAAACAGTTTTTAAAAAAATGGTCAAATTCCCTTCATTTTAATATCTCGTGACTTTACACTACACATGAAGAAATTCTAAAAACTAAAATATTCTGTTGATCTTTTGAAATGATTTGTGAGCGTTTTTTGTGGTTGCCAACACTATTTGTTTATAGATATGTAATTTAGAATAAAGCTCATTTCATCTTTTTGCCTTGAAAAAGTCCATCACAGGACAAAACACGTAGGCAATTTAAAATACAGTTTTCCTCTTGTTTGTTTTATTTAACCATTCTGTCCTTAATCTCAGATTATAACTGAGTATATTTTTACATATATATATATATATATTTTTTTTTTTTTTATAAGCGTTTCACCCCGAGCAAGGCATGTCACTGCCACTACTGTGCAGGGGGCTATGTAGAGTGGAGAAAGGCTGATTAAATATAGGAAATGACAGAGGGTGGGTGATAGGCGGGTAAGGATACCGAGAATGAGGGTTGGGTAGATGAGAGTGTTGTGAGAATAGTTGGGAGTTAGTGTGATAGGAGGTGTCTATTGACCCTACATTTAAACACCTGGAGATTGTAACTGTCGGGAAAGCAGACTTGTGGAAGGGAGTTCCACAGGCGGGAAGCGCGAGAAAAGAAGCTGTTGGAGTAGAATTTACGGTTACATCTTATTTGTTTAACTGTAAAAGGGTGGGACCTAGTTGCTAATCTAGTATCTCGTGTAAATTCGTGCTTAGGCGGCACCAGTGATCTAAGCTCATCGGAGCAGAAGCCATGAAAGTACTTGTAGAAGAGGAACAGGGAAGCCACATCACGCCGGTGTGAGAGCGGCTGCAGCCGGTCTGCCAAGTCAGTATCAACCACGTTACAGATCCTTTGTATTTTGTCAAGAAGCCCAAGGAGAGCAGCAGGGGCACCCGACCAGATATGGCAGCAATATTCAATACACGGGCGGATGGTAGATTTGTATATGTGCAGAATAGATTCAGGTGGGAAAAATTTCCGGGCCCTGCACAGGGAGCCCACTTTCATAGCAGCAGATTTGGCAATGGATTCAATATAGTCATTCCATTTGAGGTCCGCCGAGAGTGTAAGGCCAAGGAGGCGTAGTATTTTACTCTCTGGGAGACTAGCCTGTCCCATGCTAATGGGAGGTAGATGCGATAAATATATATATATAAATATAATGATGTTAAATCCATAAAAGGAGAGTATAATCCAGTCTATTAAGATACATTTCTGTAGATTAGTCAGTTAAGTATCATACATGGTACACACTTGGGTGATCATGTCTCCAAAGAATCATGACTGATTTTCTCTCAGTAGATTGCCATTACTTTCTGTGGTAGATTGGTTGCTAACCAATGCTACAGAATCCAATGTATCATGCTATTTAACCAATAACTAGGGGAAGAAGAGATGGATTAATACCTTTCCTAAGGGTATTTGTGTGTAAATGAATGCAACGAATTCAACTGAAATTCAAACTCGGTTCTCTGATTTCTGGTTCTGAGCCAATATCCACTGCACCATAATCCACATCCTGTTCCTATAGATAAGGTGTCTATATAGAGAAATACACTGAAATATCAAAAGACGAGATTTCTCATCTCTGTATATAACTATGTTTGCTGTGTATGGCTTCAAAGAATTTAATGATGTTCGTATATCGCTAATAGGGTTTCAATTAGGTGAGTGCAGAAGCCAATAATTTAGCTGGAACACGTTTCAGGAATCTGTGCATATGTTCTTTAACTATATATGGGCATGTCACACTTGTCAACAACGATTGCAGATTCGTGTGTGGCCCCTGTGAATGGCAACAGAATGTAATCAGTCCCAGGGCCACCATCTGCAGCTCTCACAGTGCCCTAAAGATAAGCAAGTTTCATGCAGTCTCTGAAGCACATTGGCACTTTCCCCAAATGCGGTCAGGCAACATTTTGCCAGTCTTCCAAGATTCAGTGATAATGTTTTCTTGTTTAGGTGAGCTGCCGTAGCCAGTACTGAGGTCTTAATAATGGTAAATATTATCAAGAAATGTCTATGGACAGTTGAAATTGTATTAGTATACAATTTGATTCTTTGTTTTTTTTTTTTAGCCATTTCATCTCAAACATGGTGAGACTGCCACTAATGCACAGGGAATTACAGTGAGAGAAAAGACTGGGTACAGTGGGTATTAAAGAAAGGATAAAAGATGAATAGGATTCAAGAAGATATATGGTGATTGGTGTTGCATTTTAATTTTTGGAGATTCTAGATAACAGAGAAACAACTTAACAGAAGGGAATTCCACAGGCGGAAAGTGTGAGAAAAGAAACTTTTTGAATAGAAGTTACAATTAACTATTTCAATGATAAAAGGGTGGGACCTAAATGCCAATCTAGTACTACGATTAAATTCATGCAGGAAAAAATGCTTGTCAGATCAGTTACCATGAAAATATTTGTAGAAATGACAGGAAATCCACATCATGGTGGTGAGAAAGTGAATGAAGTCAAGATGCCAAGTTTTGTTTTGAAGTGACTGTTTTTGGTAGTCACTGAGATGTTAGATTTTTTTGCGTCCTACAACTACCACAGCTACACTACCTCATAGCTTTTAAATCACGTATATATTATTTTGTTGTGGATGAAGTCAAATCCTTTCAATCTTGATCTAATTCTATGCCATTTTAGTGTTTCTCGTTACCCTGGAAGAAGAGACTTACATAACAGGTGCCACTTGGTCAGTATTTAATGACAAGAAACTGTAACTTGTATTTGAAAATATAAGGAGATTATATCCATGCAGCAACTAAAAAAAAAATTATCAAACAGGAAATGAGAAGGTTAAACTTTCTGGGTATGTAAAAGTATGAAACTGAATAATGCATATTTCATGTGAGACACATGATCATATTTGGAGAATTTAATACTTACAGGCAGGAGAGGCACATGGAAAAAAGAAAATTTGTTGTTAAAACGGTTGGCAAAACAAAGAAAGGGAGAGATTTTAAGAGGACAAATATTGTTTAGTGATAGAAAGGGTTGGGAGTTGTGGAGATCCATGATCATCTATGTCCTGACAAAATATGGCACGTAAATGAGGATAAAAACTGATGTTTTGATTTGGTGAAGCACCAGATAAACTTCATATATTTTTTTAATCATTTCTTGGCATGCAAGGCGGTAAAGCCACTAAGACACAAGTAGCTCATCATCATCTAGTTTTGCTGCTTGTATGGATTCTTATGACGACTCTCTAGTACCATCTGATTCTGTTGTTCATTCATCCATTTGGCAGGTCAGAAGGATTGCATATTAAGTCATTACAAACATACTTTACATATATATATATATATATATATACACACACAAGTAGAGGGTAGATATGGATAGAATAAAATTGTTATCCAAAAAACACTATTTTTTAAAAAGTGCTCAATACAAAGTAGAGCAAAAATATTCATGTTCTAAATTCTATATATATGTCTTGGTTTGTGGTCCTCTGCTAGGGTTTCCTTCTGCTGGCTTCCACAAAAGAACTTCATTAACAATTTCCAAAACTGGAAAGGTAAGACCTAATTGCTAATCTAGTAGCATATTTAAATTTATGTAATTGAGGTACCAAGGAGGGAATCTAATAAGAACAATTCCCATGAAAACATTTTTAGAAAAGACAGAGGAAAGCTACATCATGTCATTAAGAAAGCAGCTGAAGTCAAGATGTCAGGTCATGATTTTTTATATTACAAACCCTTCCTTCAATTTTGGTACACTTGCAAATATGTCAGAATCAGTAAATTATTTATCATCTCCCTTCATGACATGTGCTTACCTGCTGTTTCCTTTATCAATCATCTTCAGTATGTGCTGTGAGTGTCAAATTCTCTTAACCCCCTTTCCTCATTATGTGTCGTAGAAGTTCGACTGCCTCTTTATGATTCGAAGTCATTTTTTCCATTTGCCTTAAAATGACCTTTTAACTCATATTCTGTCCATGGCATTCTTAGCATCCTTCTGTAGAACCACATCTTTGTTGCCTCAAGTCTCTTCTTTATATGTGAAGAAATTTTTTAGCATTCACTGCCATGCAAAAAATTTTGTAATGTTGTCTGTTCTTAAGAACTGAATTAGGAAGGCCTTAGTTACAAAGAGTAGTGAAGGAACAGAAGACTAGGTAGCAAAAACAAGAAAGAGATTTATTAAATACTCACATCTTCATGGTTTCTGCTCTGACAAACTTAGATCACAAGTGCCCCTCCACAAGAATTTACTAGGGCAAACAGACGGGCAACAAGGTACCACCCTTTTACAGTTAGATCAACCGAATGCAGGTGACAATTCTACTCCAGCAGCTTCTTTTCTCGTACTTCCCGCCTGTGGAACTTCCTTTCACATATTTGCTTTCCTGACGGCTACAACCTCCAAGAATTTAAATGCAAAGTCAATTCCCATCTCTTATCCACTTAACTCCAGCCATTTCTACATCACCCTGTGTATCTTGTATTCTTTCTCACCACCGTTGCAACTGTTTTCACTTCTGTGTTTATATCCCTCTCTTGGCCTTTCTCTTTCACCCCTTGTAGCTGGTTTTGTTTTTCTCTTCACTCTTTTCCTGCCTAAAACTTTTACTCTCTTATGTAGGCCCTGCACATCAGTGGCCATACAACTTTGCTTGGAGTGAAATGAAAAAAAAAACAAGAAAAACAGAAGAACTTCAGTACTTCACAAATCCTACTCTAATGTAGCTACTTGATATATTTATAAGTAGGAACAGTCTATTGTCAAAGTAATAGGGAAGAAGTGCATTGTGGCACAGTGGATATCAACTCAGAACGAAAAATTGGGGAGCTGAGTTCGAATTCTAGTTGAATTCCTTGTATTCACTTATGCACAAATACCCTTGGGAAAAGTATTAATCTCTCTCTTCCCTACAGTTATGGGTTAAATAATAGGACAGATTGAGTTCTATCATGTCATGTCTCTTTCGAGACATGACCGCCCAAGCATGTATCACGTATGGCACTTAACTAACTGACTGAATAGGGAAGAGCAGGATGCATGGTGAATCCTACACTACAACAGAATGATTTATATTACATACTAGTTCAACACTATTTTCTTTGATTCCATCAAAATTTTTTTGCTGAACTTCTGGAAAGCAATTTTTTGTTTTTCCAATGTACTTTAAGATTTCTGTATCATAGACTTCAGCATCTGATTAAACACGAATCAGGTATCAAAACTTCTGTATTTCAGTTTGTAATTCACAACTTGAACTTGCATTCTATCTTCCTGTAATTGATAGTGAGTCCTTCCTTCTCACTTTTCTTTATACTCCAATTCATAGCTTACATCTTGTGCCATTCCTCTTGCTGATGACTATACATTCTGTCTTCTTACAATTGCTAGGGAGTCCTTTCTTCTTGCTTTCCTTTATTAGGCTGTTCCTCTTGCTGATGACCATATGTTCTGTCTTCTTAAACTTGATGGTTAGTTCTTTCTTCTTGCTTTCTTATAATACTCCAATTTCTAGCACATATCTCGGTCCGTTCTTTTTGCTGGCAACCACAGATTCTGTCTTCTGACAATTGATAGTCCTTTCTTCTTGCTTTCTTTTAATACTCCAATTTCTAGCTCATATCTCAGGCCATTCGTTTTGCTGGCATCCGCAGATTCTGTCTTCTGACAATTGTTGGTTAGTCCTTTCTTCTTGCTTTCTTTTAATACTCCAATTCCTAGCTCATATCTTGGGCCATTCTTTTTGCTGGCAACCATAGATTCTGTTTTCTGACAATTGATGGTTAGTTCTTTCTTATGTTTCTTTGCTAACTTGTGTCAGAGTTTATTTCTGTTTGCTTTCTGTATCTGCAGTTGTTTTAAGATTGTGTCTACGAATTCCAAATTCTGTCAGGACTTCTAGTTCACTTAGATAAAATAAATACATAAATCTTGATAATTTAATGATAATTCCTGATCTCAGAAATTCAGATAAAAACTTGCTTTTCAATTTTAACACATTTTTGCACATTATTATGAAAATATTCTCTTTTTCCACCCCCCTTTTACATTTACCTCTATTTATTGCATAGAAAGAAATTATGCAATGGGAGACTGACAGAAAAATATGTGATTTTCCCAGGAACACGATTAGTTTGAGAAGTGTCATAAGACCTTTGGCTTCTCAGATTTGTTTTAAGTAAAGAAAAACATTTCTTCGCAGGATAAATGTTGTAAATACTTATTTTTGCTTGAAAAGAAATTCTACTTCATGTCATAATTTCTACACTCAGAGGTGTATGCTTATATATTCACATCAAATGAAACGTCACTACCTCAAATATATTTATTTACATGTTTATTCATTTTAAATTCTTCCACTTCCTTTCAGTGATATAAACCTGAGGATGAAGCCAGCAACATAAAGGGCTGGCTTCGAAACATGAAAATTTTTGTGTAGTGATACTATGAATTTATAAAAACATTGTAACAACCATTACAGTGTATATATATATATATATATATATATATATATATATTTAGTTTATCGAGGCAGCAAATAATTTTCTAAACATATACTGTTAAATATAAGAGACAATGAATGTCAATTATGTTTAATCATGAGCCGTTCTAAACGTCGTATTTTGGCTTTAATTTCAGTTGAAAATAAAAACAAAAATTCTCCATCATTTGGATAATTTTTTATTAATTTGGTTCTAAGCTTTTGGCTCACATATATATATATATATATGTGTGTGGTGGAGAATGATAGCTTTCTGACCATGAATTCTGGGTATGAATCTCGCCATGGTTAATTTATCAGGAAGGTGAGTTCTTGATATTATCAGTCAAGAGGAAGCGGATCCCAGCATGCAGCACCTTTGGAAAGGGTTTGAAAACCATACTATGGATTGACCCAAAACTTGTGAGTGAAATTGTGTAGACAGCTCACTTTGAGGAGTCATTGATAGTTGTGTTAGCGCAACCTAGAAAGTCATTGTGACTTAGGGCTTGAGTGTTCTGACATTGTTCAGACTGTTGATCATGCTAGATAATGTACTCTCTCCCAGAAATTAGCTAGCCACCCCAGTAGACAAGTATTCTCGAATACAAGTGGCCAGCATTTATACATATGCATGTTTGAACTTTGACAAAAAGTTGCTCCCATGGTTATCAGTGCACTGAAAGCAGTTCCTAAAATGCTTACAGAAAGACAGAAATAGATCTCCAAAGAGAAATGAAGAAGGCGCTAACCAAATCAGTGTGAATGGTGAGAATGTTGCCACTGATTTCAATAGTCCTGCTGTCACTTAATCTATAAAAACTATGTGGCAGAGACTTACCTTGCTGATGCAAGTGAAGGCAGTTTCTCTGCACATGCGTTTGTAGGCGTCATGGAACCGTGAGGTGAGTTCATGCAAGGCAGTTTTTCGAATAACACGGCGCACACGTCATTAGCGAAAGCGAGGCTCTCACATGCGAGAAATTATGGTTTCTTGCTCAAGACCAAAAACTCATAAAAAGAGCCAACTTCTGTTTCGGAGTCAGTTTGGTGTTGGTGATTCGTGAAGGCTACACCGGTGTTTGGGAGACAGTGTTTTGTTTATGGTGCACAGCAAACGAAGTCCCGAGTTAAGCAGTGTTTCAGGTTTTATGTGGAACAGCTGGGAGAACAGATCCAAGCAGTCATTAATTCCGGTACCAAGAAACAAATACTACACTGCGAGAAACAAATACTACAAACTAACACGAAAAATATTTGGTTGGAATAAAATGCTAAATATTAATAAGAAAAATGACAATAATAATAATATTTTTCTTTTGTATGCTGTCCTTTCATGCCTGAAATGAGCATAACATTACAGAAAGGGAAAATAGACTGGAAGCAAGAATTCATTGGTAGCAATGAAAGAATTTAAGTTAGTTTCACAGAGAGCAAAGATATCTAGCAACCATTCCAAGAGGAAAGATTCAGGTACCGGCTTGGCGGCTTGACTACAGCCACTTTCCAACTGACGAGATGTGGCTTCCCTTTGTCTGTTCTATAAATACTTCCATGGCTTCTGCTCCAATGAACTTAAGTCACTGGTGCCTCCGCAACGGGTGTTTACTCGTGCAACCAGATTGGCAACTGGGACTCACCCATTCACAGTTAGATCAACCAAATGCAGATGACAATTCTACTCCTGTAGCTTCTTTTCCCATACTTCCTGCCTGTGGAACTCGCTTCCTTATTCTTGCTTTCCTAATGGCTACAACCTCCAGGAATTTAAATGCAAGGTCAATACTCATCTCTTAACTACTTGACCCTACTTCTTTCCGCACTGTCCTGTAGATCCTTTCCTTTCTCTCCACCTCTGCAACTGTCATCACACCTGTATTCCAATCCTTCTCTTGCTCCTTTCTAAGTGGTTCGTTCTTCTCTTCAATCTTCTCTAATCTTTTTTCTCTTATGTAGCCCCCTGCACATCACTGGCATTACTGCCTTGCTCGGGGTGATATGATTAAAAAAAAAATTCCAAACGACAGAAGTTGGAATGAATACCATGCATATTAGTGAATGAAAAGCTAAATGTAGTAGGTGTTTCTTTTTTTGTTTACTGGTTTGGTTGTATTTCTTTTTCTTGTATTTTCTATGAAGTTTGTTTTGTGGAGAAAGAAAAATACAACCATAATTGCTGCTATCACAGTCTCTAGTTAGTCTGATTGCCAAAAATTTAAGGCTGTAAAAACATTTTAGCCATGGTAGAAAGAAAGAAAGAATTGGAAATCATATACTGATCAGGGAACAAGGAATGAGCCTCTACTCTTGTTCAGTAGACATGGAAGCCAGATGAAAGGTGAGCCTATCTACACCTATTAAAAAAAAGCTTTTGAAAAACTGACTGGTTGCATTCAATACCTCAAAAACCAAGCTAGTTATGAAATATGTAAAAAAAAATGAATAGTGCTTTAACAATGAAATATGCATGAAAATCTTAAGTCATGGGATTAACAAAAAAGGCCTTTCATAAACTAAGTAAATAATTAAAATGAGAAAATAAGCAAAATATTGAGAGACAAAAAATGTCATCAAAAATATAAACTGAACTTCTATATGACAGTGAATACTGTGTAACTGTCTCATAAATAAAGAAAAGACAGCAAATTGACGAAGATATAATTCTATCAACAGATGCTAAGAAAAACAATTAGCAATGAGAAAGTATTTAGAGTGAGAAAGAGACAGCTGAAATTTCTGCTAGGTACTAAGAAAGAAGGCTTGGAGAGTTTAATACTCTCAGGGCATATTGAAGTAACCTACATAAGATTGTGAATGGATAGCAGAAAAAGAGAAAATACACATAATAGATATTATCCAGTTTCTCAAAGCAACAAAAGTCAGGTAGATGTGAAGAATCATGGTATTCGAAATTCTGAAGTTTTACAACTGAAAAAAAAAAAAAAAAAAAGAATTAATGAGGAACTTTTAAATCTTTGGTCAAATTCTAAGGAGCAAGAAATTAGGGTGCATCCTATCTGTTAAATAATTGCTTTATACATTTTTAATAAAATTTAAAAAAATCTTGAAAATCTGTACTTTCACTGTATTCTTTAATGGCAATATGTTTATCAGTCAATGAAAAAAAGAAAATGACCCAGAAAATATAAGCCAATCAAAATTCACAGAACAAGAAAATTGCTCTATTCAAAAACGCCTTCTTGAATTTTGAATGTTCTTCTGCAAATTGCTGATAAAATATTTTTAACGAACAAAGTAGATATCCTTTATATTAAACGTCTTTAGTTAATTAAAAATGCAAAGTCGTGCTTTCTTACTTCCAGGTCACAATAGCGATCATTTTTGGATTAATAATAGCCTGTAACCAATCTCTTTAAAATTCAGCCTTATCAAAAATGAAAGTCATGTATGGTTAAACATTTTATCTTTCAAATTTTTTGCTTCTCTTAATTAAATTTTTGTTTGAACAAAATCCAACCATTTTCAAGATTCTTGAATGATAAATATTTGGAAGTGCAAGGCTAGTAAAAGGTTTTGTTTCATGAGCAGAATATTACTTTCTTTTGTCCTGAATAATTAATACAGAGAATGAGTTGAGTTTTATATATGTTCGCCTTGTTTGTGGTAATTATATCCAGTTAAACAAGTTTCTCAAGTTCAAACAAGTTGTTTTTAAATAACTGTTATATAATTGTTAAAATAGTTTTAAGACATTGGTATAATAAATGGAAGGGAATTAAATTTTAAATAAATATTAATTCACTGACATGACAAACCAAAGAAAATAAATATTAAATACAATGTGGCTTCCCCGTGTCTCTTCTACAAATACATTCACGGCTTCTGCTCCAATGAACTTAGCACACTGGTGCCCCCATATACAATTTTACTTGAGCAACAAGATTAGAAACTAGGGCCCTACCTTTTACTGTTAAACCAATAAATTGTAAATGCGAATTCTACTCCAGCAGCTTCTTTTCCCGCACTTCCTGCCTGTGGAATTCCCTTCCATTAAACTTGCTTTCCCGACAGCTACAATCTCCAAGAATTTAAATGTAAAGTCAATAGTCATCTCCTATCTCACTAACCTGCATCCTTTCTCTCATGCTCCTATCTCCGTTCACTCCACTCTCATCAGTATTCTCATCCTTCTCTTATCCACTTCCTGACATCCCCCTATAACCTATCACTCTTTCTCATAACATTCCTCCTATGTAACCCCCCTGCAAAACAGTGGCAATAAAATGCATTGCCTGGGACGATATGATTATGAAAAAAAAAAGAAAAGTGCACCTATGCTGCCAAAAATAACACAGTAAAATATCTATATTCATATACCATCTAAAATAATAGCAACATATTTTATGTTTATGTGCCTACAAATGAATATCTTAAATTAAAGCATAAAAAAAAATTTCAAACCCCCTGAGCAAAACAGGAAGGATATACATACACACATATATATATATATTTGAAAATATTTCTATAAGTACAGAATTTAATTAAAGAAATAAAAGTGTGCAGCTTGATGTTACACATTGTAAATCAGATTAAAAAGCGAAGTAACTGGTTTCGCTCCCACACTTCAGGCCTCTAAAGGAGATTTTAATCAGAATTAAAAAAATAATAACGTGTGTCATGAAAATGAGAAGAATGAAGAAAAAGAAATGTGAATGTAAGGAGCTAGAGTCCCAAAAACTCATGCTGTTTGCCCAATGCAGGCTTTCAAGACCCGATATACAAAGCTTTCAGGACGTTAAAGTAGAATAAAGAGTGAGATCGGCACACAACAGTGAACGAATCAT
>JBBBDQ010000565.1:115000-300000 GCA_037127315.1 Ascarosepion bandense | reverse complement strand
GAAAAAAAAAAGAAGCCCAAGAAGAACATGAAAGTAAAACAAGAAATGAAGAATAAAAAAAAGAAAAGGACAGAAAACAAGAACAGAAAAAAAAGAGAGAAAGCAAGAAAAGAAGAAACCGAAGAAAATGAGAGAAAGAAAGAAAAGAAAAAGAACAGAGAGAAAAGAAGACGAAAATGACAGTAAGTTAAAAAGAAAATGACACCGAGCAAGAAAAGGAGAAGAAAATATGAGTAAGCAATAAAAGTAAAAAAATAGAAAAGAAAAAAAGAAAAAAAAGAAAATTAAAAAAACGAAAAAATGACAAGGCAAGAAAAAAGGAAGAAAACGAAGAAAATAAAAGAAAGATGAAAATGACAGAAAGCAAGAAAGGAAAATAAGAGGAAGGAAATAAAAAAAAATTCTGAATTACATATGTGAGCAATAAAAAAATAAAAGCATGTAGTTCTTTTGTTTTTTTAATCATTTCACCCCAAGCAAGGCGGTACCACCACTGATATGCAGGGGGCTACATAAGAGAGTTAAAGTTTTAGATAGGAAAAGAGTGAAGCCAGAGACGAACCAGCTACAGCGGGTGAAAGAGAAAGGGCAAGAGTAGGATATGAACACAGGCGTGAAGATGGTTACGAAGGTTGAGAGTAAGGAAAAGAACCAGATACACAGGATGATGTGGAAAGGGCCTGATAAGAGATGGGAGTTAACTTTACATTTAAATTCTTGGAGGTTATAGCCGTCAGGAAAGCAAGTATACGGAAGAAAGTTCCTCAATCAGGAAGCGTGAGAAAAGAAGCTGCCAGAATAGAAGCTGCATTTGGTTGATCTAACTGTAAAAAGGTGAGACCTTGTTGCCAGTCTGGTTGCCCGAGTAAATTCTTGTGGAGGGGGCACCAGTGACCTAAGTTCGTCAGAGCAGAAGCCATGAAAATATTTATAGAAGAGACAGAGGGCAGCCATGTGCCACCGATGAGAAATTGGTTATAGTCGTGCTGCTGCAAATAATTCAGGAAGACAGTGAAAAAGAAGAAACTCAAGAAAATGTGGGGAAAGTTGTGAAAACTGCTTACCTCAGAAATGCCAATGAGTCTGTGCGTCCTGTAAAATCCAGCTGCTCCCGTGGTACAAAGAACCAAAATGGCGGTGCCCATGTTTTATGCCAGGTGGTCTCGGACAGTTAACGCGAAATCTCATTGTCTCGTCATTCGTATGCAAATTATGGTTGGTCCTCGGTTGTATAAAGCAAGCTGTTTTTTTGAAAACGGCAAATCACGATTTTTTTTCTTGCAGACTGTGCATGGGTTGAAGAAGAAGAAGAAGAAGAAGAAGAAGAAGAAGAAGAAGAAGAAGAAGAAGAAGAAGAATCTCGCCTTTTTTTTCCTTTTATGTCACAGAAATGAAAGAAAGAGCAAATTAATAAAAAGAGCAGGAAGAAAAGAAGTAGGAAAAAAAGTAAAAGTGAAAAAGAAAAGTCCTTAAGAATATCTCAAAGCTTCAAATGAAGTGACTGTGGGAGTGGCAAATTGTAAATAATTCAAAATAGTTGTGATTGATGTTATCTTTTCCAAAATACTCATGGTTGTTAGAGAAAAAATATTTCTATGCTAGCAATTGGTCCATAGATAATCCAGTGAGTACAACATTTAGGAATGAACTCGGTAAGGAATTATTTTGGTCTATTTTTATTGGAGAAGAATCTTTCTCAGAAAGGCTACACTAGAATCTGAGATTACGTCTCAGTTCCATCATTTCAGCTCAAAGCCAAACCATTTTAAGACCATTTGAATAAAGAAGTAAATAGTTTTTGCTTGATCAAGTAATGCACTGCAGAGTGGATAAGGGTTTGAAAGACTTGCCTAAGGAGACTGGAAAGAAAAAATATCAAAGAAATAGAAATAACAAAAAGCGAGAAAGAGAAAAAAAAATGAAGGAACAAGCCTGGAAGGAAGAGAGAATAAATAGTATGAAAAACAACAAAAGAAAAAATAGCAAAAGAAAAAAAGAGGAAAATTTGCAAAAATGCTGTCCCTGAAAAGTCAGGAGAAAGAGAGAGAAATAGAGACTGAGAGAGAGAGGGGGGGATTGAGAGAGAGAGGAGAGAGAACTGACATAGAGAGAGGACTGAGAAAACAAGAGAAAGGACTGAGATAAAGAGAGGACTGAGATAGAGAGGACTGAGACAGAGAGAGAGAGAGGAATGAGACACAGCGAGAGAGAGAGGACTGAGATAGAGAGAGAGAGGAGTGAGAAAGAGAGAGGAGTGAGAAAGAGAGAAATGTAGGAAGCAAAAAAGGGAGTAAAATAAGAAAGCAAAGGAATGAAAAGACTAAGAATGAAAGAAAAAGAGAAATATGAAATGTGAAGGAATTTAGAAGAGAATAAAACAGAAAAAGGAAAGAAATGAACAACGAAAAGAAAAAAATTGGAATGCGGCAAATATTTAAAAAAAAAAAGAATAAAAAAAGAAGGTATATGAAGGAAAGAAAACACAAAGAAAAATATGAAAAAGAATTAAACAAATAAAAATGTAGAAAAAAAAAAGCAGGTGAAAATCAAACTTTTTAAGTCATGGAAAATGAGATTCAAAGAAAATCAAGTTAGAAAAGATAAGACATTTACCCATCCTACCCAACACACACACAATATATATATATATATATATATATATATAT
The DNA here is from genome assembly GCA_037127315.1 of Ascarosepion bandense. NCBI lineage: Eukaryota > Metazoa > Mollusca > Cephalopoda > Sepiida > Sepiidae > Ascarosepion > Ascarosepion bandense. Next base: position 297,334 of record JBBBDQ010000565.1, on the reverse strand, counting down.
ATATATATATATAATTATTATTAACTATAGTAATTACAATACTAATAGTAACAGAACTAACTCTGCTAAAACTAGTACTAATTAAGCTATAATTTAAATTGTCTTGAACAATCCACTGAGGACGAACTCGGAGGGAAAAGAAGGGGACGTAAAAAAAGAAACAAACAAAGTACATGAACAAAAAGTCAAGTACTCGTAAGAAAGAAAAAACCCCAAGAGGAAAACCCTAGCACTAAACACTAAACCGCTCAATACGAAAGTAGAGCAACAAAGGCCAGTTTACCCCGAAGAACTGTAGGGTGAAACCTAGGTAGGTTTATTGGCTCGTGCCTATATATATATATATATATATATATATATATATATATATAACAGTAAAAGAGGTACTAGTTAGACCAGTAGATGGATATTTAAAAAAGTGCTCAATGTATGATCAAAAGAACTGAATATGCATAACCGAAAATATATTAAAGGACGAAATGTTTTCTTACTTGCTACCCAGGTCTCAATCATATCAGTCACGTCAGACAGTAGGAGCAAACCACATTTCTTCACGCTTCTTTATACACATAACTGCCAAAACTCTCACCAAAGAGGAGGGGATGAGCAAGAGTGTGGGCAATCAGACTTGAAAGGGAGGAACCCTCAACTGGGTTTGTACAGGCCCAAGACACTGTTTTGCATGCCTGCATCCCATCATTACCTCAGACCTCTTATTCGATAAATTATCCTGGTCTGGATATAGTCTTGGCACAACCTGTAGGCTCTTTATCCCCAATGCTGTAAGACCAGACTTTTTTTTTAATATACACTGTTTTACTTTGTTAGGGCTTCTATTGCTTTTTTTCTTTTAACTCCTACATGTGGCTTGCGAATCTGGTACAATTTCTGAGCTTTGTTTTTAACTTGAACTATGATTTGTGGTTGTACCATCTACTTTCGAAATTTCATTCTGTGCATCCCACCTTCTTCTGTCTTTTGAAATCTTCCACTTCTGCTTTATAACCACTTCTTCTGTTGTACAAGATCCATTCAGTGGGCTCGAACCCTCGTTTGGACTGGAAGTCATTCGTGGTCGAGCGGTCTAAGACGTTGCCAGATCAGATGGCAACTTCCCCCGTGTGGGTGGGGGGTCGCGGGTTCGGGTCCTGCCGAGTGGCACGCATTTTCGTAATAAAAAATTATCGTAAACAATCAGGCCAGTAGATATAAATATATAATACTGTTTAATTAAAAAACAGAATATCTACTTAAATACGAGTATCAATAAAAAAAATGTTCAAACAATTCATTTTATATATATATATATATATATATATATATATATATATATATATATATATATATATATCAGTTGAGTTTCGATCACAGCCAGAAGCAAGTGAATGTGTCTAACCACACTGATGAGCTGTGATACAGGGAGACAGGCTTGTATGTGGATGACTGATATATTATGCTCTTATTATGATTGAGCTCTCTAGAGAAAAAAATTTAAAAAAAAGTTTCCACTTCTGCAATATAAGCATTACTCATCAGAATTGAAGAGAGTTCTTTTGGTGACTGGCATATGTATACACTGCTCATTTACAACATGTTAAAATTTCCCTTCTCTGATTCCACGCGCCTATGGCTTTGGGGGATAGCGACTCTGACTGACACCAAATCGGTCGAGTTTCGATCCCGGCCAGAAGCAAGTGGATATGTCTAGCCACACTGTGATACAGCAAAACAGGCTTATATGTGGATGATATATATATATATATATATATATATATATATATATTGAAAATGACAGGCAAGATAATATTCAGATTTTTTAATGATTTTTTTTTCTTTTCAGAACTTAAACTATATAAGAATTGTCTAAAGGTTTTGTATTTTTGAGCTCTTTCAGCTATACTTGTAACCAGCATCAAGAATGAATTTGGTTTTACTTGTAAAAAAATATGTGTAAGCTTTATGCATCTAGAGTCTTGTGTATGTTAAGTTTCGCACACGGTAAGCACCTTGCTACTGCATTCATAATTTATGTTAAGTGTAGGATTTCTATTTTTTCTTAATAATGCCTCCATTATTTTTAATATCCTTTTGCATGAGGATGATGCTATTATGTCTGTGAAGGGATTATAACTTGTTTTCCCAAGTGAAAAAATATATCTTATTCCTATTCCCACATAATATTAAGTTATGTCACCAACGTAACGTGTTGGTGACATAACTTAATCTTAAGGTAAGGCGGAACAGAAAAATGAAATGAATCAATCAATGAACACTTGTTCTCAAAGACTTTTATATATCATAACATTCACAAATCTAAAACTAATCTAAACTTATTTACAAATGGAACTTTGTGTGTGTGTGTCCGTTACCTATAGACTCCGAAACGGCTGAACTGATTTTCTTGAAAATTTACACAGTTGCACTATAAGCGTCTGCGAGTGTTCTTAGCTAGGTTTTGTGTCGTGGTACCCCCGATAAATGTTGAAAATCGATAATCGAAAAAATTGGGTTATAGAAGGAGTGGTCCAATTTTAATAAAATTTGATGCACTCATAGACAAAGACATAAGAAACGATATTCAGAAGTTTCAAGGTTGCAGTTTTTACAATAGTGCAGAAAATCGATAATATATATATAAAAGGCAAGATGTTTGTGTGTGTGTCTGTTTATCTGCCTGTATGTCTGTATTTTTTCAGCCCTTTTATTTTAGTTTTTGCTTTGGGTTTGGCTCTAAGTAGGTGTAATTGTAGTTCTTAGTCTCAGCCATGATACCATTTACTCAGAGGACTTATTTAGCCTTCTAAATTCAGTTTGCGACGAAAAAATCTTATTTGATATCGATACCAGGAAATTAAAATTGACTTACATCCATTCAGTTTTCTTTCAGTCTACGGTTTCACTTTAACTGGAAACAACTATTGCCTTTTAGTCTTTCGTGCCAACGTTCAAAGAATCTGAGCTCCAGGACCATGGACTAGTTTTAAAGCTTTCATTCCACCCGAGCAACGCGGGGCTATACTGCTTGTAATACATATATACAAACAAGTGTCTACACGTGAAGAAATACATTATATCTAATGCAAAGCAAAGTATCAGAAGGAACAAAAAAAGTCTTACATATAACTTGAAGATACTTCTGCTTGGCCTTTCTTATGACTCCAGGTATGGAGGGGCCGAATTCATCTATATTCCAAAGGGTGGCAGGAATTTTATGTTCCAGCAGAACATGGCAGTAGGCAGAAGGAACCAACCTTCTTTCTTGGTTGCTGTTAGTTTAAAAAGTGAAGCTAGTGCTTGAGTAACTATCAGGAGTGACGTAACGAGCGATTGTCATGTGACCACGAGACTTTATCTTGACGAAAGAGAGATAAGCATCTTTTGTATCCTTACATCTGTATTGTTAACAAGTATATCACGGATAGGCCCTGGTAGATCTCAATGTGTGTCTAAATGAAACTATTGTAGGAACAATTCTCGTCAATTTTTGGTGGTGAGGCCAATTTAATTGTTTTTCAAATTTGGATTGTTGAGGAACACAGTACTTCAAAGGTTGTTTTTTGAACTATGGATATTTATTGTTGTTGCTGATGTTGATGCATGACCAAACTTACTTCACAATCTTCTATGCTTAGGGTTATTGTAGTCTAGGTACTTTCATTGATTTTCGATATCTAACTTTTAAACTGAATTTTTAAAAATGAAAAAGTTTTCTTGAAATTTTTATTTTAATTTTAACTGAAAGCTAAATGAGGAAAATTTACTATTTCCAGTAAGCACTCTGGTTTATTTTAAACAAAAATCACATTGATTGAAATATAAAAGTTTGAGTTTTTTTTTAATTTTTTAATTTTGCCGCTATTTTTGAGTGATCGACACATTTGTAAACAAAAGTTAATTCTCTTTTTTAAAAAATCTTGCAAAAATAAAATATACATCTGTGACACATTACTTTTGGAAAATTAGCAAAGTTTATGTTAAATTAATCTGATTTACACAATTATTACTTATTCATAGCGTGAAATTTAGAACTATTTCTTACTCACAAAGTTGACCTTTTGACCTGTTCGTCGTATATCAAAACATGTTGACAGGTTCTTGTTGATTGATAAGATAAAGTGTATGGCTTTCACAAGTGACAAAATTTTACAAATAAAAAGTAAAAGAGGAAACTGACTTTTTAATTTGCGCATAGAAATTACCATACAAAAAAAAAAGAAAAAAAAACTTCAAATATACAAAAAAATTTATTTTAAAAATTTGAAGGCCAAACGATTTGTATTAAGCTTTTCAGTTTTAGAGAGGCAATATAATTTTCAATTATTAACTTAAAAATCTAACCGCAACAAATCTTTGAAGTATTTTAAAAATATTTTTGAAACTTTCTAAATTGTTATAATTAAAAAAAAAATTGAAAACAATTCTTTTAAAATTTCATTAGTAATCGAATTTTTTTCTTTTTTCAGACTATAATGTTCTTAATTTTTATTATTTATTCAAGCAATTAAAAGCTTATCGAATTAAATAATATCAGAGTTTTATTGCATTTTTTATTTTACTCTTCGGAGCAGATTTTCGGATACAGAGGCCAAATTAAAAAAAAAAAAATGATTTATGTTCCCCAATGAGTCCTGCGTTTAACTAATAAAACCATTTACCACAACAAAGTAAAATTTATTCAAATTTCAGGGATTTACGTGGAGGGGGAGTAACAGATGTAATATTTACCAAGATTTTTAAAAAATATATTTTCAAAAATAATTTCATTCATTTATAAATGAGTACAGAAAGTTTAATCAAAGTCGGACAATTATTTGATTTTTGCAAGAATTTCCAAATGTGTTAGTCGCCGGAAAAAAGTGGGTGATTACGTTTTCCAATGTAAATAATCGTAACGTTTTGGTTACCAGCTAACTCAAATCAAAAGAAAATTTTCTGCCAAAATTTCCAACATGTTAGAAGGGATTAAATGTTTTTTAAAAAAATAATTAAAGATTAAGTTGATCTTTCCTCTTAATAATAATATAAGCATTTTGATGGAAAAAGTTCGTTTTTATTATGTTTGGGCCCTTTTTTATTCATACTATGCTGTTGTTTTTTGCGTGTGGAGGACTTCACATTACTTTAACTTTGATAAGAAAACAGGACTCACGCAAGAAGAATAAGATATTGTTGCACATATATGTATATTAACAAGATGTACAATATCAAACAACGATATGAAAGAAAACATGCATTAGAGTAAGACAGGTTGAATTAGCCAAGAGTTGCCTCTCTTTGACTGTAATTTAAGAGTTCAAGGAGATAGAATTATTTGGTTTAAAGTTCATTGAATAAATGTTCATGAGTATTCATGATATGCTTCTTCTTGTGATATTACTGTTGAAAAGTATTGTTGTACCGAAAGAAGTTTTTAGTGAAGATGTAAAAATATCATCAGCATGCGGGTGTGAGTAAGAAGGTTGGCGCATGGTGAGAACTGGAGTTCTAACTGTCGTAGATTCGTTTAGCAGTTGAAGTCTCACTAATTGAGATGCGGACAATCTTGCTTATATAGACGACTAGATCCTTACGCGGGAAAAACTATTCCTCACGATCTAACTGGTTGGCATCAACCAATCAGCGAGCGAGCTTTGGGGAGAGTTAGGGAAGCTTTTGTGATCCACTTCTCCCAAAAGTGCACAAATTTGACTACCTAAAAATAAAACGATTCCAAAACAGTTGCCTTATGATTTGTAAATTGCCTGTAGAAATTGTATTAAGATTTATTATCCAATGATCGTTTGGCATTTTACGTGTGATTTTTGTGTTTGTATATATACGTTCGTGCGTAAGTTGATTCGCACAGGCGATTTAGTGAAGGTGCCTATTGTAGTGTGTCCACTTTTCATCGACAGTCACAATATAATGCAAAAAACCTTCCCTTTTCTGCTGTTGAAGCAGGTGTTCACATATGGCAAGACACCGTTTGACATCTCTTGGCTTCAACTTGCACGGTACCCACTTTCCTTGCTTTTGAATCATTTTTAAATTTTAATGCTTTCAAACGTTTCAAAACTCTTGTGCGATCAACTTTTACTGATTCTGCAAGTTCAGCTTGCGCCTGACATGAGTCTTTATAGAGGGTTGCTTATCTCTTCTTTTTCTGTTAGTAGTGGAGAATCCGTTCTAGTGAAGGGTAATTGTATACCGTTGCAGGTTAACGGAATTTGGCCTTGTTGTAGATAGCCCACTATAAGTCATAAAATGATTACAAATCAAGAAAGGCAATTTGAGTAGAAAAATAACATTTTATATATAACAGATATCAATTAATGTTTTTACAATTGACGTAATACATGAAGTATAGGTCCAACGGAGGTTAAAATGTTCATGGCAATAAAATGCTGAAAGAGAATTAATGCTTAGGAATTTGGGAGCATGTAAGTAAGGAATGTCTTTGATGTATTCGCTCCTTGGGTCAGTAAGTAGTTTTTGAGACAGGGAAGATAAGAGGAGAGGGAAGGAAGACTTGGGTAGTAAGCCACTTGACTTAGGTCAAGTGGATACTGATTACACTCCTCTCCGTCGGCCTGCGTCGGTCTGTCTGTCGAAGCTTTCTGTATCCGCTTTTAATATCTTTTCTTTGGATCACAGCAGCTCATTTGGGATTTCACACTTGTATTTGGTTCTGGGCTTCCCATTGGCTGATAAATAAAATTAGTGTAGGCTCGCGAACTGGAAATTTAATATTTAATTAATTTTAAAGTTTTCAACCAGAACATCTGCGCGGAGCCGGCTGCGCACGGACGACTTTTGGCCATTTGCTTTTTGGTCGTGAAAGCGAAAACATCCGGTTCATCGCTTTTGCTCAGTATCACCACATCTTTATGAAGTAATGCCTCCAATTCATCGTCTTCAAATGTTTTCGTCACGACAGAGCGTCCTTTATCTTCAGCATCAAAATCATTATTTCTTAAGCGTCTTTAACCAAGTAAATGTACTGATGGTATTCTTTTTTTACAATCAAACAATGTTCAGAGCCTTGCTTTCAATGGGGCAGTCATTTTGTTCTGCAGGAGTTTTGGCCCTTCATGCAAAAGATACGGGTTTCTATTCCCCATTGTGCATTTGCGTTATCATTGTTCCAAGTCCGTGTTTGTTGGCATCTGTGGTGATTTTTTTGGGTAGGTGATTTTTTGTTAGTAGTTGTGGGTTGTAGTATTGGTTAGCAGGTTATTTTTTTATAGATTGTTTGTGCGTTGTGGTGCATTGGATATCGGCTCGGAACGAGAAATCGGGGAGCCGAGTTCGAATTCTAGTCGAATTCATTGCATTCACTTACGTGCAAATACCCTTGGGAAAGGTATTAATTTGTATATTCCTTCCAGTTATGGGTTAAATAACAGGACAGATTGTGTTCTATAGCCTTGGTCGGCAACCAGTCAACCGCAGAAAGCAATGGCAACCTACTGCGGGATAATCTTCTGCCCAGTCAGTCATGTCTCTTTCGAGACATGATCGCCCAAGTGTGTATCACGTATGGCACTTAACTGACTGATTGCTTCAATTTGTGGCTTATCGAACGACCATTTTATATCTTTCTGTAGAAGTTGGCTTAATGGCGTTGTAACCTTTTGGTAAGAACTTGCACAGGTAATTAGTCATCCCAAAGAGTCACTGTAAATTTGATTTGCATTTTGTAAAGGGAATTTGACTGATGGCTCCCACCTTTGTTGGCTCTGGTTTTAGCCCTTCACTGCTGCTGAGGTGTCCCAGGTATGTCATTTGTGACTTGGCAAATACACATTCATGTTTGTTTAATTTTAGACCATGTTTGCGGAAGTCTGTTGAAAACAAATGCCAGTTTAGTCATATGCTCCTCCATTGTATTAGACCATATTATGATGTCGTCTTGGAAATTTTTTGTCACGTCTGTCCCTTCTATGGTTTTTGCTCCCTCATTTTGGAACACTTCACTAGCGCTGTGAATTCCATTGGGTAAACGAGTGTAGCGAAATCGTCCATAGGGTGTGTTGAAAGTTAGCAGCTGTGAGTTTTCGTCATCTACTTTTATTTGCCAGTATCCATTAGAGGCATCAAGCTTGGTGAAGAATTTTGGGTTTTGCAAATATTTCTTCTGAAGTGGGGAGTTTGTAATGTTCCCTTTTTATTGCTTTGTTTAAATCTTTTGGATCTAAACATAGACGCATTTTCCCGTTAGGTTTTATAACTGTAACAAGGGAGCTAACCTAGTCAGTGGGGTCATTTGTCGGTTTTATTATCCCCATATGTGTCATCCATTTAAGTTCAGATTTTAATTTTGCTTTTAATGCAGATGATACTGTTCATGGAGAGCGTGTTACTGGCTTTATGTTTTTGTTGAGTGTAATGTGATGAGTTGACGATAGAATGCCAATTTCGCCAAAGCAGTCATCATATTTTTCTCTTAACTCTTGTAAAATGTCAGAATTACAATTGATTTTTGAAATTCTTTTTTATTAGGTTCAAATTTTCTCAAGTTTTTCCACTGAGAACTGGCTTAGAATTTATGTCGGCTATTACGAATGTTGCACGTGTTTGTATTTTTTTTTTTTTTCTCTTTTGCTTTTTATTGTTGTCGTACATTTTCCTAGTACAGGAATTTTTGCGATGTTGTAGGCACAAAGATTATTTGTAGTCTTCTTTAATTCTGGTCGTGTCGAGAGATTTTATATATATATATATATATATATATATATATATATATATATATATATATATAAATTTTGTTTGGCATTACGTTTAATTTCACCTCAGAGTCTAATTTAAAATTGATTTTGATATTTTTAATGAATGTCTATCGTTGCAGCTCATCTATCTGGAGAGGTTTTTTGCACTGTATTTATTCCTTGTGGTCTTTGTATAATTTCCATTGAGTTTAGCAAGGTGTGTTCATCGCTTGAGTTTTAGTCTTTCGATGAAAATTCTATTTTTCGTATTGTTTTGTTTGACCTACGCATTTTGGTAAAAGATCCTTTTTTGGCAATTATCGCATGTTTTATAAAATATGGGACAATATTTTCTTTTTTGGTATGATCACGTGTATTTCTACTTTCACTCATTGTACATATACACACGTGACAATCAAATGATAATCTTGCTTTTCCGCTCTTTTACGGGATGTATATATAGCAGACACATGGTACACCTAAGGACAGTAGCAGCAGAACCAGAGGACACAAAGGAAGGCAGTTCACAGCTGCCCCTAATAGCAGCATGCTATTGCGGGGTTCGCGCTCTTCAATATCAAGCAATTCTCTCACACACCCGCAGTAATTGCAAGACGCAAGTAGATGCCTTTTTATTTCTTTGAATAACATTTGTACAAATTACTACAGTTGGCACAAGAATCTTAACACGCACAACATGTAAGACTAACTCACCTTCTCTTACTAATAATTCTCCTAAAACTTTACAAAGATGAACTTATTAACGGACTCAGAAATTTTCACCAATCTTCTATCAAAATTATTCCTAACACAACGTACATATGTCACTGATAAATCTTCCAGCGACAAAGAACTTTACAATTTACCTCAATTGCTGTAAAACAATCCTATGAAGAAAATGAAAGACATTCTAATCAGACACATTCAACGTCTGTACAAAGTATGTAATTCTTGTTATTTGTTAATACATTTTATATAATTACAAATAATGCTTTGACCATTTTATTCAATGATCCATTTGCTAATTTCATGAATGATTTCAACCGTATAAAATAATTGTTGGAATGCAGAAATTTAGTTACGAAGTTCTTTGGGAAATGGCCTCGTGCCATGTAAAAATTAAAACTTAAATTTCTATGCACATTCGACACCAACATTTGGTAACCCCGACGTCTGAACACATCTGATGCACCCACACCAACATTTGGTGACCCAAATAGTGGCTTCCGCCACAATAGTTACATGAATGTATGAAGTTTCGGGTTTTGGTGGGATTTCTTTCACTTCTGGAAAGATGAGTTTTATTTTTTATTTTCATTTAATGCCGTGAAATTTTTATATTTGCTTCTTCGGAAAACCTTCACTTCTGGAAAGATGAGTTTTATTTTTTATTTTCATTTAATGCCGTGAAATTTTTATATTTGCTTCTTCGGAAAACCTTCGTTCGAAGGTCGTATCAGGTATTTCTGTCTGCCTTTTCATCTCTTCAGCACTCTGTCTATCCTGAATTGCTTTTTTTTCTAAGGTCAGGTCTGGTTGCATTAATAGTCTCGAATCTGTGATGCCACATATTAGAACCTGTTGAATGAGGCTATCGGTAATGTCCCTAAGCTCGCTTTCTTGTGTTCTGCGAGGAAGTTGAGTCACATAATCATCTTTTTTATTTTCCGCTTGTTTGCAGGTGAAAAAAAAGTTCGATTTTCTTTTAGAATAGAATTTTATAAACTTCTGACACCATTAAGCATGTGCGGATATATGAGCTTGTGCTGAAATGAAGAGGCGAATGGCCATATATGACAAACACATGCATGTAGGTTTAAAGATTTATTCTGTACTGATTATCCAATTAGCAGCAGCAGCTGCTGTCCTTCTTCATGTGCCGGGCGTAGGCGATCATGGACTTTCCCTTTGGCTCAGTATCTTGTCGTTCTCAATAATTTTTCTCTTTGTATCTCTTCCAAGCCCCGATCCGTCAACCATTTGCTCAGACCTAACAAGTACGCCTCGCACTGCTTTACCCTGTCTTTTCTTTCATTTATCCGACCTGTGAGTATCAAGTTCTCTTGGCCTTTCTTCCTTATTACATGTCTCAGGAACCTCATTTGTCTCTTCTTGGTATTTATTACTAGCAGTATAGCCCGGCGTTGCTCGGGTGTAAGGAAAGCTATAAAACTTATCCATGGTCCTGGAGCTCAGACTCTTTGGACGTTGGCACAAAAGACTAAAAAGCAATAGTTGTTTCCAGTTCAAGCGAAACCGTAGACTGAAAGAAAATTGAATGGATGTAAGTCAAATTTTGATTTCCTGGTATCGATATCAAATAAGTTTTTTTCGTTGTAAACTGAATTTAAAAGGCCAAATAAGTCCTCTGAGTAAATGGTATCATGGCTGAGACTAAGAACTACAATTATACCTACTTAGAACCAAACCTGAAGCAAAAACTAAAATGAAAGGGCTGAAAAATATACAGACATACAGGCAGATAAACAGACACACACACAAACATCTTGCTTTTTATATATGTATATATATTATCGATTTTCTGCACTATTGTAAGAACTGCAACCTTGAAACTTCTAAATATCGTTTCTTATGTCTTTGTCCATGAGTGTATCAAAATTGATTAAAATCAGACCACTCCTTCTATAACCCGATTTTTTCAATTATCGATTTTCGATATTTATCGGGGGTACTTCGGCACAAAACCTAGCTAAGAACACTCACAGATGCTTATAGTACAACTGTGTAAAATTTCAAGAAAATCGGTTCAGCCATTTCGGAGTCTATAGATAACGGACACACACACACACACACACACACACACACACACACACAAAGTTCCATTTATAAATAAGTTTAGATCAGTTTTCGTCTCGTTTGCATCCTTTCCAACAACTTATCGTTGCACACTGACCATTGTAATAGCAGTAGCAGGAACATCGTTGTCATGTATATAACACTATCCATTCGTGAAGCTGAGTAGCAATAGAGGCGACCATCGTTCATTGCAGATTTCTTTTGGCTTTACTAGGAAACTGTTTGGGGATAAGGGGGTGGTCAGCTAGAATGCTCTGCAGATGACATTAACTCCTACCAATGGAACACATTGAGTGACCCGGTATGAGACAAGATAGGATCTCAACCACGTAAAATCAGTATTAAATCCAACACAACTGATGACCGATTTTGAATTGAATGAGCCCAGCTGGAAGGAGATTAAGGAGGCAATGAAGGCAGCCAGATTGGTCTCAGCTTCTGACCAGAGTGGAGTTTCTTCTTCTTCTATGTGCCCTGTCCCCTCAGGACGTAGGCGATCATGGCTTTCCTCGTTTCCCTATCCCTGGTGGCTCTGAGCACGCCTTCTCCTGTTACTCCGTGCAATCCTCGTTCTGTCATCCACCTGATTAGGTCCTTCAAATATGTTATTCGTTGCTTTGCCCTGACTCTTTTCCCCTCTATCTGGCCTGTTAGTATCAGGTTCTTCAAGCCCTCTTTCCTCACTGCGTGTCCCAGGAACTTCAGGTGTCTCTTCCTGATGCTCAGTATTAATTTCCTTTTCGTTTCCATCATTTCCAAGACCTCATCATTGCTCACATGCTCGATACAGTGTCTATAAACGCTGTTCGAGTCTTCTCCAGCTTCTTTGGAAGACACTTAAGGTCATATGGCGCAGAGGTAAGAAATCGTTGTTTGCGGGGGGGGGGGGGGGTATCAGAGAAGAAAAAAATAAAAACAAAGAAAAGGAGGGAGAAAGGCAAAGAGAGAGTGGGAAAAGCTAAAATAACGTTTCTGATTATAATTTCTATGTCCAGTAAATGGATATAATTTTTTTTTGTTTTTTTTTTGTAAAGTATTGTTTTTTGAGAGAAAATTTCCCGTGGAAATCACTCCCCCGTTAGGTCTGGTGGAGATTATTGAGAGTGTGTATCATTCCATGTGTTGTTCCAAAAAGACGAGAAATCAGTTTGTTCTCTTTTTGCCTCGTCTTGGCTGAGGTGGAAGTGACGTAGGCATTTCTGATTGGTCATTTGCTATTTCATGATTAGCAATGACAGTTATATGTCCATGTTGTAGGCTTGGTGAATTTTTTTTTATTCGCGATAGAATAGTATTGTTCCGGTAAGGTCTCTTTGATGAGCAAGTTTGATGTTGAAAGACCCAAAACACGTCATGATCACCCAAGGTAAGGAGTGTATTTGTTTCTCTTTCCTTTTCTCTCTCACACAAACAGGTAGGTTTGTACATAAGTAATTCCTAGTCAAACAAAATCATTCCAATCAACTGAAATTCAGTTTGAAATACACCAATGTATTTTGCTTGTTGAAAATATTAAAGTTAATCTATTAGCTTGGAATTAAAACTAAAATAAAAGTTTCAATAAAGATTTTTTATTTTTAAAACGCATTTTAAACCTTACCAGTAAAATTGCTAAATGTATCTATTTTGATAAATTTGTCAACACAACAAAACATAAAAAATATTTTAAAAAGAAAATATGGGCGGACCTGTACGACCAGCACCAATCTCTTTTGTAATTTTTTTTTTGCTTTTGATTTTTTGTTAATGTTTTTAATTCATTCTTATTGATTAAACACTAAACTTTCAGATTAGCAAAACAAATTGGAAAAAAAATCAATATTTAAAGATTTTTAAGGAGTGCTCAGTTTCTCGTGTAAAGTTCTAGTAAATCGATCCCCCATATTGGAAACACTCGCTTTAATGTCGAGTAAAAGATAATGACGAGTTGTTGTCTTTTTTTTTTCAAAATTTGTAGGAAATGAATGAAAAAGACCGTTTTGGGGATTGGTTTACTAGAACTAGAACGTTATATGAAAAAACTGCGCACCCACCTAAAAATCTTTAAATATTAAACTTTTTCCAAATGTCTTTGCTAATCTGAAAGTTTAGGGTTTAATCGATAAGAATGCACTGAAAAAAATAAAGAGCAAAAATATTACAGTGGAGGCTGCCGGTCGTACAGGTTCTCCAAAATATGCTTTTTTTGAAACTTTATTTAAGGACAATTAACTGATATTTAAAGCTCAATTGCCATATACACTTGCATATCATTCAATTTTTGAAAACCTAATTTTTAAGCTTATTTTAAAGGGGTTGCATTATACACCAGCAATACATATGCCAATTTTATATCTTGTGTATATGCGACCCTTTAAAATTAGCTTAAAATTAGGTCTCCAATAAATACATGATACGCAAATACACATGGTAATCTAAATTAAAACAAATATTACTTACTTTTAGTTTAAGGTATTGCAGAAAAGACTTTTTTGTGGAAGAGTGGGTTTATAAGATGCTGACACATCTATGGATAATCTGATGCTTGTAATATTTATGCAAGGGGGGAATTATGGTAGAAAACTACGTGACAAATAAAATGTAAATACTTTTCTGGATAATGTTTTAACTACCCGGTAATCTTAAAAAATCTAAAATCTTACTGAATTTTTTTTATTTTTTGTGGATTAATAGTTTTACTTATCAGTTGCTTTTTGATAAAATGTTATTAAATTAGCAATAAATTTTAAATTTATTATAGTTCGTTTTAAAGTACTGATGTGCAGAGGTCTTATAATTAGAAAAATAAGTTTGCATTTAAGAACAATATCACTTGTCCACTACAAATTAATATAGAATTTTAAAAAATTTATAACTTATTCTAATTAAAATTTAAAAGAATTAAAACAATTCTTGTAAAAATTCATGATTCAATGGAAAAAAAAGTGCCCGTAATATATTTTGTTAAAATAAAACACTTAAAAACATTTATAATTAAATAATGTCTAAGTTTTATCACATTTTTTATTTTATGATTCATAGCAGACTTTCTGTAACTGGGAATCTTGTTTCACCAAAAAAAAAAAAATTGATTGTTTATATTCTTGAAGGACTTGCTACTAATTAAGTACAACAAAAATGAATTTCTTGAAATTTCATAAAATTAAATAAGGGGTAACAAATGTAAAAAAAATAGATATATTTTTACCAAGATTTTCTAAAAAGGAAACATTTCAGAAATAATTTCACTCATCTGTGAGTGTCATATATGGATAAAATGTTGCTGCTGACATTTGAGTTTGAACACAGATCACCAAAGAACATAGTTAACCGTATTTTGTTGTATATGTGACTTTACAAGAGTAAGTCCTGAAGTTTCATTAAAATATAACAAGTATCTGATTTTTTTTCAAAATTTTCAAATTTATGTATTTGCTGTATTGCTTCGTTTTGGTATAATTAGAAGATAACACAAACTTGAATTAATGATGTTTATTTTTGGTATAAAACTTTAGGTTTTTACATCAAGTTATAACCTTTAAATTTTGTGTGGATACAAGAGCCGACTAGCTAATTTCTCTTCACTGTGGGATGCTAGTAGTAAAACGAGCCTATCCCTTCTGGACTCTAGTGGTCAACTGACTAGCGTCTTCCCCTTTTCAAATCTCCTACACAAAACTACTGTCCTTAACACCTACTTCTTACTCCTACTCCTACCAAAAGAAACGGTTCCTTATTTTGCCGTCCAGTTTTGAATTCTTGGCGTCAGTGTGTCTATCTTTTTCTATTTTTAGAACACTCGCCATTTTATAAACCATAACATATTTTCCATTGCAAAAAGCAAAAAAGACACTCAAATTCCCCATGCATATTTATGGTCCCTCCTAGATACCAGAAGAACAAGATTTTTAAATTTTGAAGGTCCCAAAAAATGATTTTTTACATTCTTTTCTCTTAAAATATTTTGACAACAAAACTTTAATCAACATCTATTTTCATTTTTAATTTTGGATTCTTTGGTGGTACCTTTATATGTATATATCGAACATTATTATAGTGGACACTTCTTTTTTTATGTGGCATGTCCCTTCAAGACGTAGGCGATCATGGCCTTCCACATCTTCCTATCCCTTGTAGCTCTTAACACCGTTTCTCTTGTTACTTCTCCCAATTCTTGCTCTCCCATCCATTTGCTCAAGCCCATAAAGTATATCATGCATTGCTTTCCCCTGTCTCTTTTTTCCCCCTTATCTCACCTGTGAGTACAGATTCGCCAAGCCCTCCTTCCTCATTACATTTCCCAGTAACTTTAGCTGTTTTTACCTGATGCTAAGTAAAAGTTTAATTTCTTGTTTCCACTCTCTCTGAAACTTTGTCATTGCTCACATCTTCAGTCCATGGTATCCTCAGCATCCTTCTGTAGAACCACATTTTGGTTGCTTCAAGTTTTTCCTTCGTCTTTGAAGAGATTGTCCAGCATTCACTGCTATATTAAAGGACAGACATTCTTTGTTTTCAACAAAATTTTCCTGTTTCTCCATACTCTGCTTAGCTTTTGGAGTGCATCCTTGGCCATGGCAATACGCTTTCTAATCGCAATGTCACACTTTCTGTCCTCTGTTAAAACACTTCCAAGGTATTTAAATTTCTGTAACTGCTTGATTCCAATATCCCTGACTTGTAGCTGACATTTTAACCTCCTCTTTTTACTGATAACCATGCATTCAGTTTTCTCGTAGTTTATGATTTGTCATTCGCTTTTGCTTTCCTTCATTACCTTCTGTAGAAGGTCTTGTAGTTTCCTTTCTGTGCCTGCTATTAGCACTCTATCATCTGTGTATCCTACACTATTAAGATTAATGGTGACAGCCCACTTCTGTTTATTCAGCAGTGTAGCGTTTTAGAGATGTGTTCTCGCAGGTCTAGATGCACGTAATACACAAACTTTAATAAACAGAACAGTAGTTTTTATTTTAAATAAAAAATGTTCATGAGAATAATGTTTAAAGTAATAAAAATGCCTGATTAAAAAGTACATTCATTAATTCTTTACGAATATATTCATTATCAGAAAAATGTTTGAAATTACACTGCATTTCTTTAAAAACAGTTTTAAAAGAGATACAAGTTTTAAGTATTTTTTTGTAAAGATAAAATTTCAACAACTGCAGTGTATTTGCTTTTATTTTTCACTCTTTCTCATGAAAGCTTGTCTTGTTATCAAAATATTAAAATTTGGATTTATTTTGTTAATAAAGAATTTTTGTTTAAGACACATGATGTTTTGTTTTCCTCCTTAAGCCCTCAGTAGACATTTTAGGATTAACAAAAGAACTGGAGATTTGATTCAGCTCAAGGGAATCATATAAAAGGAACAATATTATTCAATTTCACAAAGACTAGTTATATCATCTGGTTTATGCATAAATGAAAAAATAAATCACATTTCAACGTAATTAAAAACAATTCTAAATTATGTCAAAATTATTCCAAGTCAAAAAAAAAGGGAACAAAAGTTTGAAAATTTAGACTTGGCCATCTTAAACTCCTGATCTTTTTTGCACTGAATTATTAGAATAATTGGATATGAGAGAAGACAAGTGGGAGAGAGTGAGCTTTTTCATTGCTTGAAGAATGCTTAAGAATGTTTGCCATTTCCTTTTTTTCAAAAACAGTTGGAAAGAATGTTAAGAATTTTTAAGGTAGTAATTAAGGCAGGTGGTGGTTTTATTGACAAAAACAAAATATGATGCTTTTCTATGGTAATTTTTTTATAGTTAAGTGATTACATTTTATCAATATAAAAGTAAATGCATTGTAGTTATTGAACTTTTATCTTTTACAATAAAATTAAAATATCTCATTTTAAAATGTTTTTCAAAGAAATGCAGAATGGCTCCAAGCATTTCCGTATAGTGCATATGTGTGTTTGTATATATATATATATATACTTTTATAATCATGTGGCCCCCAAGCAAGACATTTTGCTGCCACTGTTGTGCAAGGGGTTACATAGGAGGAACGTTATGAGAAAGTGACAGGTTACAGTGGGTGTCAGGAAGACGGTAAGAGAAAGATGAGAATACTGATGAGAGTTGGGTGGATGGAGAAAAGAGTATGAGAGAGCGGATGCAAGTTAGTGAGACAGGAGATGACTATTGACTTTACATTTAAATTATATATATATATATATATATATATATATATATATATATATATTTATGTCTTTTCAAAAAGCTATATGGTTCAGTAATGTACTTAATGGCATCACATCTATTCTATGACACAACTTTTATATGGTGAGTGCTTCCTGATCAAATTAGGAAATACTGATGAAGTGCATTTATAATAAATCAATTTTTAATTAAAAATTTTATTGGTCATAAAGATGATCGAGAGGAAGAAAATCAAGAAGATGAGGTTCGACTGACTAATTTTTTGTTTAAAAATAGAACTGATTTGTTTAAGTCTTTAATTATTTTAATCAATTTTACTCACAGGATAATCTTTTTCCAATCAAGATTGAAATATTCCTGAAAAGCTGTAAAGAAAGATGGTACTTTAATATAATTTGTTTCTAGCTTAATGTTTAAACCAAAAAGTGTTACAGGAATTAATCAATTCTTGTTAAAATGTGAAGAATTTACTTTAACAATACAGAGAGTGCAATAAAAACTTAAATAAATAGTATACATCACTGGGCATGTAGCCTGAGGGATTAGGATGTTAGCATTCTGACTATGAGACCCAACTTTGAATTTCACCGTAGCCAATTTGTCAAGGAGATGAATTCATGATATTATCAGATCTGGGAGATGATTCCAGCTTGCAGTACTATTGCTCAGAAAACTGAGATATTAAAACTTTCTATATCAAGAGTCTGGACAAAACAGTCCAAAGAATATCGATTTTAGAACCCTGGATTAATAATACTGTGTGTAATCTATTCGGCTAATCACATGGTTAGAACTGGTCCAATGACTTGAAACAAGGAAGATTTGGTAAATTTAAAATTAACAAACTCTGACAAGTGGTATATAAAAAGATCGATTTATTCAAACTGCTTCATTCTCCCCATGGATGACCTGAAAATGGCTTATGTTCAACATCCTATTCAG
Organism: Ascarosepion bandense; assembly: GCA_037127315.1. NCBI lineage: Eukaryota > Metazoa > Mollusca > Cephalopoda > Sepiida > Sepiidae > Ascarosepion > Ascarosepion bandense. Next base: position 278,733 of record JBBBDQ010000565.1, on the reverse strand, counting down.
ACTGTACCATCTTTTTGGAGAGGGGTGAAAGGAGAGTAGGTCATGGGAATTAATAATAGGTGCCATTACATAAAATGCAATGCCTAAGGTTTAAAATTTAATTTTAAAAAATGAAAAATCTTCCTTGAAGCTTTAATTTTAGTTTTTATTTCAAGCTAATAGATAGAATTTATTATTTTAAATAAGTAAAATATTTTGCTGTATTTCAAAAACTAATTAAAATTGACTAGAAGGAAGATTTGCTTTTTTGCTAAAACAGCTGATTAGCACCCTTATTTAGTTGACTTTCATCCTAAGGTCATTCTCATTATTTTCCAAAAATTCATATCAGCTTGGAACAAGAAATCAGAGCCAAGTTCAAATTCCAGTGAAATTTGTTGCATTTTCTTATGTACAAATACCTTTGGGAAAGTTATTAATCCATCTCTTCTCCCTCCAGCTATGGGTTAAAGTAGCAGGACAGATTACCAGTTAAGTGACTGACCGAGTCTAAGGTTTTATTGAATTTTAGAAATTTTGGCATTAAATTTAATAATTATGATAAAAAATACTTGCATCTTTCCTTTTGATAATAGCAAATTAATAATGATTAAACTTAGTTTTTATCAAGTTTAGAGTATTTTCATCATGGTATGCTCATTTTAATGAATTTTTGAAAGTACTTAATTAATCGGTTTGTTTGTTCAGACAATTAAGAATAAGAAAATCATCTTTACTTGTTTAGAGAAAACCTTGTTTCATTTTCAAACTCTCTTTTTGTTTTCATACTATATTCATAAAATCAGGGTCCTGGACATGACAGTAAACTACGTCCAGCAGCAAAGCCTCTGATTGGGAGGTTGTGAGAAGCATGGAACCACCTCTTAATTGCTGTTCTTCCCAGGTCCGCCCTAACCTGGAGTGGCAGCACCTGTTAGGGTCCCAGCTATGGGCAACTATTTAACCCCCAAACTGGGGTCAAAACACTATGAAAGTATAAAAATACACTTTTATAGAAATATATACATAAAAATGAACTTTTATAGAAAAAATTATCTTCAGCAAATCATTTTTTAATATAAAACTAGGAGACATTTTCAGTTTTCTAAAATAAAAAAGAATAAAAACAAAAATTTTCATGAAAATTTGACTGAATCAACTTTCTCATTATAAACAAACATCTAAAAAAAATACCTTAAAATCCCACTATTTTGACATTAAATAACCCACAGAGGTGTTGATATGTCGTTAAACAAAACTCAAACTCATAAAATCAGGACTGCTATCAAACTGATAACAAGTTTCACTGTTTTTCTTGCACTACTACTGCGACTAGTACCAAAGAACATTAGTTAACATGCAAAGAGCTTACGTGTGTCAAGTATCTGAGGCAAAAAGAAGCAAGTAGTTCACTTATTGCAGCATAGCAAGTGTTTTACTCTGTTTGGTGCCATAATGACTTTGAAATATTTCTTCTGATAACAGGTTTCAGCAAGAGAAGTAAATCCCATCTCTGCTGTCAGGATAGAATATATATTCACTTTCATCATTGATCATTTTCTCGGCCTCTGGCAGATTGCACACAAACATAAGAATATTTGCCACAACAACTGATGATCTTGAGTGGCGATGTTCAATGATTTTAAGTCAATGTTTGTCCATTTGTGCAGCATTAACGCATTGTTTATGTTTGATTTGGCATCCCTTCAAGGTGATTTTTATTTTGTTTGTTTGGTGTGGCCATTTTCAAACCTTGTTTTTGATGATGGATATTATTGGAGTTAGCCCTGTGACTTGCAGAAGTTCCTTTATTTTTGTGTCTTCAGACAGATTATGGTTGGAAATATTTCCTGTTAGTTTCTTCAGCCATACTCTTCCATCTTGGCTTATGCATATTGGAAGAAGGGAATTTCCTTTTTATCTTATCACTAAAAGAGTCTCATCAGATCAAGACTTTCATATAGTTGTCATGCATGATGCCAAATTTACTCCAAAATATCTAAATAAATATATACAACCACTTTCTACGATCATTGGTTAAAAAGGTTTTGAGTGAGTGTAGCTTGAAGGTCTTGGCAAAAACAATACTTCTACAAACACTGTGAACTGGCACTACAGAATCACAATGAATTATACCAAACAACAGAAACCACATCCCTTGAGGACTACCAACAGTAGCAACAACTAAAATGGATAGCACATGTAACTTGAGAATAGAATAATGATATAATCAAAAAGTTGACATTCCACACAAATTGAAATAAATGGTTGGAAAGGAAACCTCCATTAGTACTGGAAAGAGAAATAACAGCTAATGGACTTGAGTAAACTTTTTTTTTTAATCATTTCATCCCAAACAAGGCAAGGCAGCCTCACTGCCACTGGTGCACAGGGGTTCCTTTGGAGAAAAATGATGAGGAAGAAGAACAGGTTATAGAGGGTGTTAGGAAGTAGGTAAGAGAAGGATGAGAATGCTGGTGTGATGAGAGGGGAGTGAACGATAAAAGAGCATGAGAGAAAGGATGTGAGTCAGAGAGAGAAGATGACTATTGACCTTATATTTAAATTCGTGGAAATTGTAGCTCTCAAGGAAGCAAGTATACAGAAAGGGATTCTATTTTATAAATTTCAACCAAATGCAGTACTGGCTACTCAGTCAGTGAATGCCAAATATTTCCTTATGAGGAAACAGCTATATTATCATTATTGTCTTGTATTGCTAAGGTGGATACGATACGGTATTATTAAGCACAATATTTGGTGTTAAATGGATCTACACAGAACAGTACAATAGTTACAATGACAGACAAGACAGAATTTACAACACAGGAGGGGGTTTAGATTGCAATAGTCCCCAAAGTTATCAGTACGAATATTACTTGAATGACACTTGAATATTATACCTTGTATGCTACAATTCTTTACTTAAATAGACTATTTCAGTTCATGAGCCATTTCATCATTGAGAGTGCTGTAGGGGTGTCAGCCATTCTACAACACAGGTCTAAAAGGATCTCACTAAATGAATTGTTTTTTTTATTTCAAAGTTTTTTTTTACTTTGATGGATTTCCTCCATCTCAATTACTAAAGAAGACCCATGCCTACCCTATTGAATCACCCTTGTCCATTGTGTAAATAATCAACAATCAAAACTTTCTATTTTAATAGTAGAACACAGAAGTACAAGGCTCTGGAGTCACTCAATGTATAGAATGAATAACTTACCTCAGATCTGGGTATGATGGTAAACTACATCTGGCAATAAGGCCTCTGATTGGAAGGTTGTGAATAGCATGGAACCACCTCTTAATTGCTGTTGTTCCCAGGTCCACCCTGACCCATAGTGGTAGCACCTGCTAGGGTCCCAGCTATGGGCAAATAGTTTACCCCCAAACTGGGGTCAAAACACTATAAAAATTTTTTACAGAAATATATATATATATATAAAAATAGACTTTTAAAGAAAAATATACATTTTTGAAAGAAAAATATTACCAACAATACATTTCTGAAGGAAAAAATTATTACCATAACACATTTTTGAAGAAAAAAAAATATTGCCAACAATACACTTTTGAATACAAAACTAGAAGACATCTTCAGTTTTCTAAATTAAAAAAAAAAATTAAAAGAAAATTTTTCATCAAAATCTGACTAAATCAACCATCTCACTATAATTGAACATTGAATTAAAAATATCTTAAAACCCTACCTTTTTGGCATTAGATAAGCCACACTTTGATATGCTGTTAAAGAAAATTCAGATAACTTCCATCTTTCCACTCTTTTAGATGTGGGACGCTACAATACAAGATTTGAGAATCACTCAATGTATACAATTAATATCTGCGGTTTATTCACTTTTATTTATGTTTGGCGCACTAGAATTCACCCGATAGAAGGCTCGAGAGTCACTCAGTGTATCGAATAGACATCATCCATCTTTTCTCCAGAGCAACACAAGGAAAGGATGCATGACACTAGAAGAAGAGTAAAGTGGTCATCGGCTACTGACATTTCAGAGCTGAAAGGAACAAACGATTGACGCTAACCTAATTTCTCACATGAGAAATCAGGGAGCCGAGTTTAAATTCCATTTAAATTCCTTGCATTCACTTTCGCACAAATAACCTTGGGAAAGGTATTAATTCATCTCTTTCCTTCAGTTATGGGTTAATGAACAGGACAGATTGGGTTCTTTAGCCTTGGCTGGCAACCAGTCTACTACAGAAAGTAATGGCAACCTACTGTGGGCTAATCTTCTGTCCAGTCAGTCATGTCTCTTTCGAGATATGATTGTCCAAGATGTATCACATACGGCACTTAACTGACTGATTGATCTATACCTATGGTTTTACTTCAAAAAGACCACTAAGGGACATTTCTCCAGACTTCTATCTATATATGCCTATTATAAAACTTTTTGCGATGCTAAATATCAAAAGACTCCCTCATTATTCTAAAAAGATAAAGGTATATTATTCATTTTAAATCCTTGAATTTCATTTGCAAAGTTTCTGATAAAATAATTACCCTGCCTAATATCTCCACTGACAACAATACAAAAACCAGATCTGAATTGTTGACTACAAACAGTAAACAGTAAATTATAATTTCTAGAATTATTTTCACTTGCGTATTTATTCTCTAGTATTCAAAAATTATTGTAGAAACTAATTTTACACATACCTTAGAAATAATTGATTTTTTGTATCAAACTTTATTTATATATTTTTACTAATGTTCAAACAATATAAGGCTCAAGTGCTCCTCAATGTAGAGGGTTATTATGTGGTGTTTTAAGGACAGGCAAGAAGTGCAGTTTATTAGAATTGAAGGGGTCAAGATCGTAGTGACAGTGAAAATACCATGTTATAGTTCTGCTCTAAAAAAACAGCATGGAGAAACTTTTCATGTCTGCATGTTCAGTTCAGGTAACAGCCTACTTTTTTTTTCTTTTTTTTTTTTAATCATTTCACCCCAAGCAAGGCATTCCACTGCCACTATTGCGCTTGGGTCTACATAGGGGGAGGTAAATAGGAAGAGTGGTTAGATATAGGAAATGTCAGAAGTGGGGGGTGATAGATAGTTGGGTGGGTGGAAAGAGTGTTTAAAAGAATGGAAGTTAGTGTGTTTGAAAGAATGGAAGTCAGTGTGTTTGAAAGAATGGAAGTCAGTGTGTTTGAAAGAATGGAAGTCAGTGTGTTTGAAAGAATGGAAGTCAGTGTGTTAGGAAGTGTCTATTGGCCTTACATTTAAACTCCTGGAGATTGTAGCTGTCGGGGAAGCAGTCATGTGGAAGAGAATTCCACAGTCGGAAAGTGCGAGAAAAGAAACTGTTGGAGTAGAATTTGCGGTTGCATTTTATCAGTTTCACTGTAAAAGGGTGGGCTTCTTCTTTCAAATTTATTTTCCATTGATTGCCTCTTTCTTACCTGGTGTAGTAATGAATAGCGGCTTCGATTGAGGATGCTGAAAGCTGAGTTCAAATTCCAGTTGAATCCATTACATTCTCTTATGTGCTAATACCTCTGGAAAATGTATGAAACCATCTCTTCTACCCTCCAGATATGGATAAATAGCAGGACAGACTAGGTTTTATAGCCTTGGTTGGCAACCAGTCTATCACAGTAAGATTTAGCAATTTACAGTGGGAAAATTTTCATGCACTTGGGGATCACTTGTGGAACCAAAAAATGTCCTATAAAACTTTGTCTAGAGAAGAAGCTGGCACAACCCACCCAGGATTAATGTCGCTACAAGCACAAGTAAATGTTTTTATTCTTGATCCCTCAAAGTTCATTTAATCCACTAAATTTTAACATGATATCCTTCTATTATTCCAAAAATTCTCCCTCATGATCATCTCTCACACACAATTTCTTTCGTAATCACATGCTCTACTCATTCACATTTCCTCTACACAGACTTCCTTAGAACTCATCATTTCCCCCAATTGGTTTCATCTCCTATTGAGATACTTTGAAATTTCAATCCATTTCAAATTACTACTCCTGATCTACATTGACAGATGATTTCCTCCCATTTCTCCTCTTGAATTATTTCTTTATCACGACATAAACTCTTCTTCCTTCTCCTCTTGATATCCTCCTACTTTAATTGATGATCTCCTTATCTATCCTCTCTTTGTTTTCCACTATGTGATCCCTTCTTCCTTCTCCTCATGATATCCTCCTACTTTAATTGGTGATCTCCTTATCTATCCTCTCTTTGTTTTCCACTATGTGATCCCTTCCTTCTCCTCATGATATCCTCCTACTTTAATTGGTGATCTCCTTATCTATCCTCTCTTTGTTTTCCACTATGTGATTCCTTCTCCTCATGATATCCTCCTACTTTAATTGGTGATCTCCTTATCTATCCTCTCTTTGTTTTCCACTATGTGATCCCTTCTTCCTTCTCCTCTTGATATCCTCCTCCTTTAATTGGTGATCTCCTTATCTATCCTCTCTTTGTTTTCCACTATGTGATCCCTTCTTCCTTCTCCTCTTGATATCCTCCTACTTTAATTGATGATCTCCTTATCTATCCTCTCTTTGTTTTCCACTATGTGATTCCTTCTCCTCATGATATCCTCCTACTTTAATTGGTGATCTCCTTATCTATCCTCTCTTTGTTTTCCACTATGTGGTCCCTTCTCCTCATGATATCCTCCTACTTTAATTGGTGATCTCCTTATCTATCCTCTCTTTGTTTTCCACTATGTAATCCCTTCTTCCTTCTCCTCTTGATATCCTCCTACTTTAATTGGTGATCTCCTTATCTATCCTCTCTTTGTTTTCCACTATGTGATCCCTTCTTCCTTCTCCTCTTGATATCCTCCTACTTTAATTGGTGATCTCCTTATCTACCTCTCTTTATTTTTTTTGTCACTATGTAATCTCTTCTTCCTTCTCCTCTTCATATCTGCTTCTTGTTGGCATCACCTTTAAAATGTCTTCAGATCTTTTTGCATCACCTTGTTTTAAATATTTCTGATTTCTTTTCTTTTGTTTCCTTTCATCATCTTTACACATGTCCAACTTTTTACTTCCACATCTTCTCTTCAAACTCATTCCATCTATTTAATCATATTTTTTCTACCCACCAAAATCATTCAATATTTTTCTTTTTTTTTTTCAATTCTTATTTACTCGTAGTTTTACCATCTTATTTTCTCAACCAAGAATGCCAAACAATTTGTAAAATTTTTGAGACAATTCTGTTGCAAGTATTTCTACACAAAATATTTTACTTTTTTTTGGCAGATAAATTTACACTGAATTTAGAGGTATACACATATAAATCACACACAAAATACACACACACACATATATATATATATATATGTGTGTGTTTGTGGTAATTTATGAATATATGCCACGAGCAATTTTTTTTCATTAAACACAAATTTGCCAACAAAATTTTAGTGTCTGTACATTGATTCATATCACATTATTTTTTAGAAAAAGGAGAAAATTTTTTGCAATGTTCAAAAAAAAATACCGGCCTGTATTTTTTCCATCAGAAATTTGCTGAAAATTAGGGTGCTCAGTTTGTCTGGCAACCAATTATGTCAGACAAAAGATGATTACAATCTACATTTTCCGTTATTACTCTTTAGAGCAGGAAAATAAGCAGACATACATACATAAATATACAGAGTGCGATGGATAAATTGTCAGAAATTTATATTTTTCATTTTGTGCATGTGAATTGTTTGTTTTATTTTATTTTGTTAGCTGCACATTATAGTGTGGTCCGTTGGGCACCGCCTGTGAGAAAAATAGCACAATGGTGCAATTCACTCAACCAGAATTTTGGAAATGGCAGGCTGTACTGGTTGGTATTTATAACATCAACTCCAATATGAACCTTTCTGAGTGCCTGGGTGTTAATCTGAAGCCAGTGCAAAGGATTCAGAAAGAGTTAAATGAGTCTAATGGTGATTATGAAGAATTTGTTAAGATTGATAAAAATGGTGAAGTCATGCCTCTATTCATCTCCCCACAGGACCAAAGACTAAACATTGATGCCTATCATTAAGCCTCTTAAAGAGGTAATGCTGCCATTAAACAAGAAGTTGGTTGCTGGTAGATCATGTCTGGCAACAGGACTCTGCACCATGTCACACAAGCAGGAGAACTTAGTCATGGCTCTCAGACAATTTCTAGAATGATATCACCCTTTTCATCTGGCTACTTAACTCCCTAGAAATCAACCCCCTTTTGATTATTATGTGTGGGGCACAGTTGATCGAGAGAACAACACACGTCCTTGTAGCACTAAAGATGAACTGAAGGCAAAGATTATGGCACCAACTTAAACAAGGACACAAGAGGTGTACAAGATTTAAAATAGATCAAGCGACCATGATTTAAGGCCAATTCATCCATAGAAGACTCAAGAAACACTCAATGTAGTGTGTTAATATGTCCCATGTTTTCTCTCTTTTTAGATTTGTAAACACTGAATTCACCCAATAGAAGGCTCCAGAGTCACTCAATGTATAAAGTAGACATCATCCATCTTTTCTCCAGTACAACAAAAGGAGAGCATGAAGAAGCAGTAAAGTGGTCATTGGCTACTGACATTTGAGAACCGAAATGAACAAAAGATTGACGCTAACCTAATTTCATATATTCTCAGAATGATAAATCAGGGAGCTGAGTTTGAATTCCAGTTGAATTCATTGCATACACTTATACGCAAGAACCCTTGGGAAAGGTATTAATTTGTCTCTTCCCTCCAGTTATGGGTTAAATAACAGGAGAGATTGGGTTTTATAGCCTTGGCTGGCAACCAGTCTACTGCAGAAAGTAATGACAACCTACTGTGGAATAAGCTTCTGCCCAGTCATTCATGTCTCTTTTGAGACATGATCACCCAAGTGTGTATCACATATGGCACTTAACTGACTGACTGATCAATACCTATGGTTTTACTTCTAAAAGACCACAAAAGAACATTTCTCCAGGCTTCTATCAATATTCACCTATTAACAAACTTTGTGCTATGTTAAATATCAGAGGACTCATTATTCTAAAAAAAATAAAGATATAAAGGCTTAAGATTTACACAATATAATGTTAATACCTTCATTCTTTTCTATCTCTTATGTTATCGTCACTAGAATTCTCCCAATACACGTCTTGAGTGTCACTCAATGTATAATATTTATATCTGCCATCTTTTCTCTCTCTTTAGATTTGTAAGACTAGCTCCTTTAAGTAACTTTTTTTGTGGTTGAATTGAAATTTCTTGCTTTTAGGGAAATTCTTAATGCTGTTTTTTATTTTTATTTTACCAATGTTTTCAATTTTTTATGAGTGTTTTACGTTTTCTGTTCACTCCTTTTACTATTTATAAATTTGTATTCCTATCATTCAATAACTTTGCAGTAACTTGTTTGCCTTCCATGATAATATCTTTCTTATGATCCATGGCAATCCTTATTTATCTGAAATTTAATATCAGTATATATATATATATATATATATATATATATTAGTCATCCACATACAAGCCCGTTTTGCTGTATCACAGCTCATCAGTGTGGCTAGACATATCCACTTGCTTCTGGCCGGGATCGAAACTCGACCGATTTCGTGTCAGTTGGAGTCTGTACTCCCTAAGCCATTGGCGCATGGGGTCAGAGAAGGGAAATTTTAACATCTTGTATGTAAGCAGTGTATACAGATGCCAGTCACTGAGAGAACTCAATTCATTTCTGAAGAGTCACGCATTATAGCTGAAGTGGAAACTGTTTTTAAAATTTCTTCTCCAGAGAGCTCAATCATAATGAGAGCATAATATATTAATCATCCACATACAAGCCCCATATATATATATATATATATATATATATATATGTGTGCGTGTGTGTGTGTATATATATATAAAATGTGATATATACACTACTGGCCATAATTATTAGGCCACCCAAGTGTTTGAAAAAAAATTATGTATTTCATACTATTTTTTAATATTTATTGCCAACTGAATAAATGAAAATAGAATGGTTCCTTTGTTAATATTGCACAATAGCATTTGCATCAAATTATTTTTATAAATATTTGATAATTACCTATATTGCAGCTTCATCAATGAAAAAATGAAAAAAATTTAGGGTGATTTGGACGAGCTCATTTTTGCTTTCTTGCCTTGTAAAATTTTTCAAAGTAATAATAACAAAAGAACCATTCTATTTTCATTTAGAATTATCCGCTTGGCAATAAATACTAAAAATAGTATGAAATGCATCGTACATCATTTTTATTTAAGTTCAGTGGCCTAATAATTATGGCTGGTAGTGTATGTGTGTATATATATATAAAGCAAATCTACAGGGTGCGATGGGTAAATTGTCGCTATTTGCCTTGTAAAATTTTGCAAATAATAACAACAAAAGAACCATTCTGTTTTCATTTAGAATTATCCACTTGGCAATAAATTCTAAAAGTAGTAAGAAATACATGATTTCTTTTCACAAACTGGGGTGGCCTTATAATTATGGTTGGTAGTGTATATTATTATACTATATATTCATTTTCAGTAAACTGAACAACTATTTTGTTAGATGCTCCCCAATTTTTAACTGGTTAAAAAACAAGTCTCTTATGGCCGATATTCCTGCAGCAGAAAAGTTATGGACAGTTCCAGCCAAATAATGCCTACCAACATTCTATTCTAAACAAATAAAACAACAAAGACCTGAAGAAAAAGTAAAATAAACAAATTAAGTAAAGAATAAACAGATCAACAAACTCATAAATAAATGTAGAATAAAAACCACCAATGAAGAATAAATAATCAACAATAAATGATGTGTGAAATGTTGACAAAAAACAGTATAAAATAGCTACGAATGACAACATGGATTTACAATTTTTCTACTGAATATCCTCTTGAATGTATTTCTCTATAATCCTGAGATGAGGTAGTATTTACATCATTTGCATTATTTTGACTATTGTCCTCATCTTTGTTGCCATTACGTTTCAGCCATCATAGGCTCCAGCCTTCTTCAGGTGCTAGGAATTTCAAACCTTACCCTTTATTACAATCACTGGGTTATATCATTCTAATTCCTTGCGTAAAGCCTCTTTTGGTAGTTACGAGTTATCTCCCTCTAACCCTTACTTGTTCACACTTGTAGTGTGCTATTGAACTCACAACTCCTTGGGTCAAGTCACTGGAACTAACCAATGTCTATATCCATTGGGCTGTGTACTTAAGAACAAGTGAATTTCTGGGGGTTATAAACCTAATGTTCAGTTATCAATTTTTACCAGAGTTCATATTGCAATTTTTGATAATGGTTTTCTCTTGTATTTTTCATGTTAATGTTTGTTTTAGTATTTTTTACCAGAGCTCATATTGCATATCCTCCAGAATAATCTGAAACAATTGTTATCACTCGCCTAAATAACTCTCAAAATATAACAATAGACCTTGAAACTCATAAGGTGCCACTGACCAGCATTTATAAATTTCAAGTCAAAACACAGCACACATGGCATGACCAGTTTATTTAAGCTTAAAGTGGACTGTCACCATTAAGTATTGACCTCAGTGTCTATTTCTATCTATATCTATCTATCTATCTATCTATCTATCTATCTATCTATCTATCTATCTATCAGACATCACCAAATAAGTCCTAAGCTTGGCATATAGATGCCATCACTAATAAAAAATCTATATAATTTTTATGAAGTACTAACCTTCAAATGGCACATGACAATATTTGAGCCCAATTTAATTATTATTTTACAAATTAGAGTTATTTAAGTGAAGCTACTTTTGCAAATTTTTCAATTCTGAATTTTGTGTGTTGATAAAGTATTGCTTTCTAATGGGAAAAAATACTATTCAAGCAAAGCAACAGCTTGATAAGAGTTATTCAGACTCTGTTCTATCAGAAACAATGGTTAAGAGGTAATATGCATAAATTGAAGTGGCATGAGATAGCAGAGGAGTTGAACATATCAGAAGGCAGAGTATTCACCATTTTGCATGAACATTTGTCAATGAGAAAGCTGTGTTCAAAGTGGGTGCTGCATTTGCTCACAGTAAATCAAACAAGCAATGCATTGGGAATTCAGAGTGTCATTTGCAACTGTTTCAACATAAGAAGTTTTTGCTTAAATATGTAACAATGGATAAAACATGGATCATCACTTCACTCTGGAGTCAAATTAGTAGTCAGATAAGTGGGCAGCCGCAGATGAAAGTCATCCAAAGCAACCAAAGATGCAAATATTTGGCCTGAATATTCTGAGATGTGCAAGGTATTTTGTTCATTGAATACCTTGAGAAAGGAAGAACCATCAATAGCAAATATTACATAGCATAATTGGTGCATTTGAAGGAAGAAATCACCAAAAATTGGTCACAAATGAAGAAGAAAAAGTGATCTTTCACCAAGACAAAGTAGCATATCATAAGTCAATGCAAGCATTGGAATCAGTGTATCACCCTAGAGGAAGACTATGTTGATGAATAAAATTGAATTTTACCTAAAAGTTGTTTTATTATTTATGTCCAGGATTTATTGCATGGCATGTTTTTATATATATATATATATATATATATATACATGCACACACATATAAGAAAAATTAAGGCAGACACGTTATTTCATGGTAAATCAGAAGTATGGGCCTATTTCAGGCAAACCATCATCAGCTTCCGTCTTTATTGTACAAAGAATTCATGTAAAATCTTAGAGAGTTATCCTACCACTGTATGTACAGAATACTTCTTTGGATTCTTCTATGCCCGCACTGTATGCTGATACATATATTTTGGCAGCAAGAATTCTTTCAAACATGATTTGTTAAATAATATGAACAAGTTTGGTTTATGAATTTTTTGCTAAATCTTTCAAATTTCTAAAGAAGTTGTTTTGTGTTGTCAGTAATTTTGCAAAAATTCATTTTAACTTTATTTTATATTATTTTTTCCTGGGTACTTTTGAATGTTGGTACATTAGTTTTCAAGGATTGTTCTGTATGTAGTTACAGAACTTGTTTTTAATTGTGACTTTCTCACATTTGATGGAACCATTCTCATGTTGTTCAAGGTGATGTCATATAAATGGTCAAACTGTGTGAGTGTAACCGCACTTTAATATATAGCTATCTACAGAGAAAAGCACTTTATTTAATGTTGTCTGCTTCTCTTTTATTATAACACCACCCAGAATTGGGAATCTTTCTTTACACTATGCTCTGCATAAAATTTTGTTGTTATTTACTAAAATTTGTCTAATATTGTTATTTTTTTGTTTGTCATATGTTTATCTCTGATGAATTGCACTAAATTTCAACAAATGTTAAGTTAACCTATAAGAGAGGGTGTTGCATGTTTGGCCAGTGTAGGAATTTAATGCTGTTTGTTAGTGTTGGAGATACAATCTGTCTAAGGATATAAGAATTCATAAACAAAATTATTTTTTGCATAAGGGAGATTTTTGAGGTGACAAATTATTTCTAAGAATTAGATTGATCATTTAGAATTTTTCATATTTCCTATCTATACAGATATATATATATATATTTATTTCTATACAGGTCCATAAATAAGTCTGCAGCCTGACAGTTAATAATTGTTTGAATTTTGTTCACTGTACTTTGTATTTTCTGAAGGAACATGGGTGATCATGGCTTTCCATAACTTCTAGTCTTTTTTTGCTCTAAGTAGCTTGTTACTCTTTAATATACCTCTTTTGCTTGTTCTATTATCTGTTCAAACTTTCAAATTTTACTTTAGCTTCTCTTGCCTTTTGTAATATCCTGTATGAGTTAGATTTTTCAGGCTATCTTTCTTCCTGATATAGCCAGGAAATTCCAAGTCTCATTCCGATTGTAAGTATCCATTTCTTTGTAATTTTTGTTTTTTCTTACACCTTCCATGTTTAGTCTATATTAATATAAGTACTCATCTCTAGAATCTTCTCTTCATTTTTTTGCATTTCTTCTTCATCTGTGAAGAGATTGTCTAGCATTAACTGCCATATAAGAGATTAGCACCATGTATGTCCAAAATATTGTTCAACATATTCTGCTGGTATCCTTGCAACAGGAAAATAATGTACTATTCCAGCAGAATAATGCCATTCAATGCAACACACTCTAAAAGGCATTAAACAACATTCTTGTGTGCCTAGATTAAAAGACCTTTCTTCCATTGACAATGTATTGAACATGATGGAACAGTACCAAACTCATTCAGTTAGCCCACCAACAACGATTGCTATATTGTAACAACAGCTGAAAGATATGAAATAAAATATTGCAGAATGGTATTCAATATCGATATAATCACATACATGTGGAATTTTAGGTTTTTGTTAACACCTAACTGTGATATACAATGTATTTATATGGGATACATGTATTGTTGATATAGTTCTTATTTTGGAACTTGTGCTTGTATTTCAATTATATTTCTGTACATTTAAGGTTGAGTAAATTGAAACAATCATTACCTTTCCCCATATCTCTCACTCTCACAATATAAATACAGACATGCACACACACACACACACACACACATATATATATATATATAGTCATCCGCAGACAGATCTGTTTTGCTGTATCACAACTCATCAGTACAGTTAGACTCTGATTACTTTTTTAACCCAGGATTGAAACCTGACCAAATTGGAGTCAGTCAGTGATTCTACCTCTGGGCTATGGGCGCTCAGTAGAAGAAGGCAGATTTTTAGCGTGCATATTATCATTATACACACCCAATAGCCAGAGTGCTCTAATTCATTACTGAACAAGTGGAAGAACTATTCTTAGCCAACATTTTTCACCCCCGAGGGACTTCATCAAGATAAATGTAAGGATATATTTTATTGCACATGTCTATATACAAGACCAAAAATATCACTGGTTTATCAAGGCTTTAAAATTTGAGAACATTTATGAATATTCATCAGGATGTTGAAAGTAAATATTAATAATAAATATTCATTGCTCTATTTTTATATTGAGCACTGTTTTAAATTAATGTTTTGAACATTGCAATTATTTTCTTCATTCCTTATTTATTTGGGGATATATATATATATATATATATAGCATGATAGACTCTGCTCTAAATTTCAATGTATAAGGATCCAACAATCTTATTCAGTATTTTATGGGGGGTTTTTTTTGTGTCATATGCAACATTTCAGTCACATTAATGACACGCGTACAAATCCACATATTTTGTCATAGTGAGAATCTCAGGATGTTCTGCATATCTCATTTCATATATGCCACTGAGGAAGTTCATGAAATCAAGTGTGTGGGTCACTTCCTGGCAAGCTGAGGTCCATCTTAACCAAATTCATGCCATCAACACTTTCTTCTGATCTGATTTTCTTTCACCACCCACAAAACTATTGCAAAGCCAAACAACATGAGGGAATGAATAATGAAAGCAGATTTTGGTAAAAATAGATTCTTCTAGACCTGAACCCGGTGGGGAATTTAGTCATCAATGGCATTCATAATGAAGGAAGAGATCAGTAAAAGAAAAATAAAACCTTGGATAGGCGATATGCTGATAATGTTGCAAGATAAATTCTTAGCTCCTAAATTTGTGATGAAATTATTTTCCAAGATTTCTCTAAAAAATATAAAGATGGCTTGTTGTACACACAGTTATATAAAAAAGATATTTTTTTAGGAAATCATGATAAAATAAGAAATTACATACACACACATATCTATCTATATATATATATATATTCCTTGAGGGCATTCAGCTAAAACATTTATTCATAACATTTATAACTTGAGGTTCCTACTAAGACCAACCTCTTCAATTTCATGTTGTGTTAGGTAGGGGTTTTTACTCATATATAAAATTATCTTTTTTCTTTCTTTTTCAATACATACATACATACACACACACACACACACACACACACACACATATATATGGCACACTGTACAAATAGGCAAGTAGGTTGTTTTGTACTCTGCCCCAACCCAGAAAAAAAATGCTTGCAATCAGAGAGCTTGTAACAATGCCAATTTAAAAACTTCTTTTTAAAAACATATGCTGGAGAGAATTTTCACTTTTCAGATAATTCAAAATAAATGACTACTGAAATACAAAATTCTCTGAAGTTTTCAAAAAGACGTTAATTTTATGAAGTCAGCAAAACAAATGCAAATTTGCCGGTCTCAAAACAAAAAAATTCAATGTTGTCAGTTTTTCTTGTACATTTTCTGAGAAAAATTAATATGCATTGATCTACTCAATATATTATAGCTGGAAAGGCTTCCAATATTAATTTCTATTTACAGTTTCGTCACAAGGTAGAATCTTATTTGTGACCTTAATTCTACTTTTAGTTAACATTCAGGAAGTACCGAATATAAACAAGGAAATGTAAAATAATATTTTAAATTTTTGATATTTTAGAAGTACAATGTAATCAAAATATTATTTAAATGTTCTTTTATTTCCTACAGCATTGATCAAACCATATAATAATTATCAATGTACATTTATATATTTCCTGTCCCATCCCATTTGATAAAAGGAAATAACTTTGTTTTCTTCATAAATGGAGATAACAGTATTTTTTGATTTTTTAATAACATTAAATTATTTAAAGAATTTTATCATCAGACCTAAAACATCAATCAAATCAAAGAATATAATAATTACCAATGTGTATTTATTTATATATCTGTATATATACCGTCCTATTTGATTGATATAGAAGCATAATAATAAGCATTTATTTATCTGTAACAATTATTTTCAAACAAATATATCACAGGGTATTTATTAACATTTTTTGCAGAAAATGCATCAATCACTATTTCTCTGAATATGGAGATTATGGTGTCCTAGTTCTAACACACCTCTACATAAATAATTAAATACCTATTATAGAGATAAATTAAGTATTATTATTGTTGGTGGAAGTACAAGTTCTTTTATTGTTTAAAAACATTTTCGTCTTGCATTGGTATCCCAGATTCAACACAAACTTGCTAGATAAATGTAGAATTAAACTTAAATAGTACCATGTTTTACTTTTTGTTTCATTTAAGAAACTTTGATCCAGTGAATATCATAAAATGAAACATTTCCTTTGAATAAAGGTGGTGAGCAAAAATGAAGGCAGTAATTATCAGAATCTCAGGATCAAATACAGATATGGCAGGAGGTTGATAGGCAGAGATATTCACAGGTGTTGCAGGAACACTGTGACATAATTACAGCACAAGCCAGGGGATATAAGACTCATAAGTAAACTTTTGAGATAGAAGAGGGTATAGTGGGTTGCTTATCTATTCTTTTCTGTTAGTAGTGGAGAGTCCGTACTAGTGAAGGGTAGTTGTATACTGTTGCAGGTTAACGGAATTTGGCCTTGTTGTAGATAGCCCAATATAAGTCATAAAATGATTACAAATCAAGAAAGGCAATTTGAGTAGAAAAATAACATTTTATATATAACACATACCAATTAATGTTTTTACAATTGAAGTAATACATGAAGTATAGGTCCAACGGAGGTTAAAATGTTCATGGCAATAAAATGCTGAAAGAGAATTAATGCTTAGGAATTTGGGAGTGTGTAAGTAAGGAATGTCTTTGATGTTTTTGTTCCTTAGGTCAGTAAGTAGTTTTTGAGGGAGGGAAAAAGGAAAGAGGTAAAAGGGAGGCGAGCATAGTAAGCCACTTAACTTTGGTCAAGGGGGCTACTAATTACTCTTTTCTCCTCGAGTCGGTCTGCCTGGAGATGCTTTTTGTATCCAGTTTTTATATCTTCTTTTTGGATCACAGCAGCTCATTTGGGATTTCACACTTGTATTTGGTTCTGGGTTTCCCAATGGCTGATAAATAAAATTCGCGTAGTCTTGCGAACTGGAAATTTAATATTTAATTAATTTTTAGTTTTTAACCGGAACATCTGCGCAGAGCCGGAGCACAGTGACGACTTTTGGTCATTTGTGTTTTGGTCATGAAAGTGCAAACATCCGGTCCATCGCTTTTGCTCGGTATAACCACAAGGGTAATATAAAAAAAAGAAGACCTGAGAGAGAGAGAGAGAGCAGCAGCATCAAGAAGATAATATGGAAGAGAAATACCAAAAGAAAACATATCACCTGATGATAGACTAACAAAGAAAATAACAAAAATAGCTGCTCCAACAAGCAAAAAAGAATTAGAATCTTTTTGGGGGCTGATAAATTGTTATAGTAAATACATATGAAGGTACAGCAACATGATAGTATCATTTGCTAAAAAATACAATGAATTTGAGTCAACACAGAAATAAACCATCACTTTTAAAACACTAAAGAATATTTTGAGGAGCAAACCAATTACAAAGTTTTTAATCCCAAAAAGAAATAATGTTAACCACAGACGCAAGTGAGAAGGGTGATTGCTGCTGTTCTATCACAAGAGGAACCCCCCTCCTAATAATGTACATATCAATAAGGTTAACATCAGCAGAAACTAACTACTCTAATATTGAAAAAAAAGCACAAGCAATAGTATAGAAAGTGCACAAAACTTTTTGATAGGAAAAAAATTCTTATTAAAATTGAACCATAAGCCATTAGAATTCATATTTAACCTGAGAAAAGAATTACCAAAGGTTGCATTGTCAATGATTTTAAGATGGGCAATAAAAATCACAGCATTTGATTTTGGCATAGTGTACGTAAAAGGAACACTATTTCTCATGTAGATGTTTTATCAAGATTGCAGTTCAAGAATGAAACAGAAGAAAGACAAGAAAATACCAAAGATAAAATAATACACTGAGTGGAAACAGATGTTCTTCCACTAAACAGACTCAAACAAAGAAACAAAACAAAATCCAGTATTAAGTAAAATAGTAGAGAGAATAAAGAATAATGTATGAAGTAATTGTTCGATAGCAGAGCAACTCTTTAAGGAACAAAGCGCAAACTAACCATATAAAATGGCATTATATGCTATGGAGATGTAATAGTAGCTCCACAAATACTGAGAAGGGACATATTAAAAGAAGTACATGATGGCGTACATTGTGGTATAATGGCAATGCAGAGAAGACTAAAGTTGAAAGTGCAGTAGCAAGGATGTTCAAAAAATGTAGAGGAATACATTAAGAGTTACCCAAAATGTGCAAAAATAAAGAACTTCAAGCAAGCAAAAATTCACTCATGTCCCAAGGAAGCAGAGCCAGAGGTTAGTGTTCACATGGATTATACACATATCAGAGATAGTGGATTATTCTTAGTATTAACAAACTCATATACAAGATGCCCATAAGTTGTCAAAGTAAAAGACAGTAAGACCACCACAATAAAACACATACTATGAACTATTCTCAAGGAATTGAGTAACCCAGACACTAGTCACCAACAATGCACCCAAATTTTGCTACAAGAATTTATGTGCATGATTAAAAAATTGAATGCATCCCATACAAGACACCTCCATATCACCCACAGTCTAACAGCTTTGTAGAAAGAATGGTGCAAATGCTGAAAATGGGATTAAAAGTATTCTCACCACTTATCTAAACTTATTTATAAATGGAACTTTGTCTGTGTGTGTGTGTCCGTTACCTATAGACTCCGAAACGGCCGAACCAATTTTCTTGAAAGTTTGCACAGTTGTATTATAAGCATCTGCAAGTGTTCTTAGCTAGGTTTTGTGTCAAGGTACTCCCGATAAATATTGAAAATTGATAATCGAAAAAAATTGGGTTATAGAAGTAGTCTGATTTTAATCAAATTTGATACACTCATAGACAAAGACATAAGGAAAAATATTTAGAAGTTTCAAGGTTGCAGTTTTTACAATAGTGCAGAAAATCGATAATATATATATAAGGCAAGATGTTTGTGTGTGTGTCTGTTTATCTGTCTGTATGTCCTTTATACAAATCCATAATCTTTATCTGATTCTCACCAAACATCCCACAAATATTCTTTAGGCTTCTGGTCAGGTCATGGGTGACTTATTTTTCCAATTTCTCTCCGATATTGGAACTCTATACCCTGATATCCAATCAGGTCTGATCAAGATCAGGATTTCAGCCCTTTTATCGTGGTTCTTGCTGCAGAATCTGCTCTAACTTGGTAAAATTATAGTTTTTAGACTTAAACATTAATAGATCTTCTCCGACAACTCATTTTCCCCGATATCGGAAATCGATGCCCCCGATAGTACGTTTTAGTCTTTCGTGCCACCGTCCAAAGAGTCTGAGCTCCAGGACCATGGATTAGTTTTAAAGCTTTCATTACACCCGAGCAACACCGGACTATACTGCTAGTGGAAAATATAGAAATGTATTAACTGAAAATGTTTCTCAGTTACAGGTCTATTCTACGTGCAGGAAGGAAACTGAGCCTGTTGGCATTAATAGGAAGACAAATCAAAGTCCCTATAACTATATCCTTTGCAACTAGAGAAAAGATGTGGTATAGAAAGAATAAACAGATGAATCTTGAAGAAGCAAATTTCCTGATGCAAAAAGCTGCATGGCTATATTGGAAAAGAATGGACAAAATGTACTGGCACGTGTAGATCAGTTCAGAAGTAAAAATGAGCTTGAGAATGTGGAGATGAAAGATCAAAAACAAGGTTAACATATACTGGCATGTGTAGATCAATTCAGAAGCAGAGATAATCTGGAGGATGTGGAAATGGAAGGTCAAGAACAAGGTTAACATATACTGGCACGTGTAGATCAATTCAGAAGCAGAGATAATCTGGAGGATGTGGAAATGGAAGGTCAAGAACAAGGTTAACATATACTGGCATGTGTAGATCAATTCAGAAGCAGAGATAATCTGGAGGATGTGGAAATGGAAGGTCAAGAACAAGGTTAACATATACTGGCACGTGTAGATCAATTCAGAAGCAGAGATAATCTGGAGGATGTGGAAATGGAAGGTCAAGAACAAGGTTAACATATACTGGCACGTGTAGATCAATTCAGAAGCAGAGATAATCTGGAGGATGTGGAAATGGAAGGTCAAGAACAAGGTTAACATATACTGGCACGTGTAGATCAATTCAGAAGCAGAGATAATCTGGAGGATGTGGAAATGGAAGGTCAAGAACAAGGTTAACATATACTGGCACGTGTAGATCAATTCAGAAGCAGAGATAATCTGGAGGATGTGGAAATGGAAGGTCAAGAACAAGGTTAACATATACTGGCACGTGTAGATCAATTCAGAAGCAGAGATAATCTGGAGGATGTGGAAATGGAAGGTCAAGAACAAGGTTAACATATACTGGCACGTGTAGATCAATTCAGAAGCAGAGATAATCTGGAGGATGTGGAAATGGAAGGTCAAGAACAAGGTTAACATATACTGGCATGTGTAGATCAATTCAGAAGCAGAGATAATCTGGAGGATGTGGAAATGGAAGGTCAAGAACAAGGTTAACATATACTGGCACGTGTAGATCAATTCAGAAGCAGAGATAATCTGGAGGATGTGGAAATGGAAGGTCAAGAACAAGGTTAACATATACTGGCACGTGTAGATCAATTCAGAAGCAGAGATAATCTGGAGGATGTGGAAATGGAAGGTCAAGAACAAGGTTAACATATACTGGCACGTGTAGATCAATTCAGAAGCAGAGATAATCTGGAGGATGTGGAAATGGAAGGTCAAGAACAAGGTTAACATATACTGGCACGTGTAGATCAATTCAGAAGCAGAGATAATCTGGAGGATGTGGAAATGGAAGGTCAAGAACAAGGTTAACATATACTGGCAAGTGTAGATCAATTCAGAAGCAGAGATAATCTGGAGGATGTGGAAATGGAAGGTCAAGAACAAGGTTAACATATACTGGCACATGTAGATCAATTCAGAAGCAGAGATAATCTGGAGGATGTAAATGGAAGGTCAAGAACAAGGTTAACATAATCTGGAAGGTGTAGATCAATTCAGCAGATAATCTGGAAAGGATGGTGGAAATGGAAGGTCAAGAACAAGGTTAACATATACTGGCAATGTGTAGATCAATTCAGAAGCAGAGATAATCTGGAGGATGTGGAAATGGAAGGTCAAGAACAAGGTTAACATATACTGGCACGTGTAGATCAATTCAGAAGCAGAGATAATCTGGAGGATGTGGAAATGGAAGGTCAAGAACAAGGTTAACATATACTGGCACGTGTAGATCAATTCAGAAGCAGAGATAATCTGGAGGATGTGGAAATGGAAGGTCAAGAACAAGGTTAACATATACTGGCATGTGTAGATCAATTCAGAAGCAGAGATAATCTGGAGGATGTGGAAATGGAAGGTCAAGAACAAGGTTAACATATACTGGCACGTGTAGATCAATTCAGAAGCAGAGATAATCTGGAGGATGTGGAAATGGAAGGTCAAGAACAAGGTTAACATATACTGGCACGTGTAGATCAATTCAGAAGCAGAGATAATCTGGAGGATGTGGAAATGGAAGGTCAAGAACAAGAAGAGGCAGAAAGTTATAAAAATGGAACAGAGCAAGAAATAAAAGAAGGTGAGAATGAAAAGATAGACAAAGAGGAGGAGGAAAATAGAGAGACTGAGATCATCATTAAAGAGAAAAGAGGAAGGACAGTCAGTTGAGTGCCATACGTGATACACGCTTGGGTGATCATGTCTCGACAAGATTATCCCGCAGTAGGTTGCCATTACTTTCTGCGGTAGACTGGTTGCTAGCCAAGGCTAAAGAACCCAATCTGTCCTGTTATTTAACCCATAACTGGAAGGAATAGATGGATTAATACCTTTCCCAAGGGTATCTGCGCATAAGTGAAGGCAATGAATTCAGCTGGAATTTGAACTCTGCTCACGATTTCTCAATTCGAGCCGATATCCAATGCACCACAACGCACATCAAGGACGGTACAAAACAAAAAAAACTAGTACTAGTAAGAGAAAAAAAAGAATCTTTGATTCAGGGAGGTGTAGTATCGTATGCAAATGAAAAGAGGAAGGACAGTACAAAACAAAAATAATTAGTAGTATTAAGAGAAAAAACAAGGGTGTATGACCTCTTTGATTCTGGGAGGTGTATTATCGTATGCAAATAAAAAGACCAGTATATATATATAGAGAGAGAGAGTACTTGAAGTAGGACAGAAAATAGCCTGTCGTCACACTCAGAGCTGTGCTATGACTACTGCTATTCATATTGATATGCAAAACAAACAAGTACACTAGTAAATTCATCTTTAATCTACTTCTGTTACTAAATTTTATTTTCTCATAGGAGTTTTTAAAAACAAATAGCATTCCTGTAAATTTGAAGATAACAAATTTTAATAAATTTGACCTTCAAAATATTTTTTGACCTTTGAAGTAGTCCAGTTGATTTATGTTGACTTTATGACTGACGTTGTTTCATATTCCTCACTAGTATCAATATGCGTCTATATGAAAAGTTACTTTCTTTTTATTATTACACTATATGCATATGGAATATTGTCCTCATCTTTGTTATTTTTATCACAACATTTTAGCTGTTTTTCCCTCAGCTCATATTCTGAATGTAGGCCAACCCTCTACAAATGGAAGATTTCTTCAACACAATTTTCTCACTAATGTTTCCACCTCTTTACCTTTGTGTTGGACAAGACAAATATACAAATATTTTAAGAAGTCTCATGTTTCATCCTGCCAAATCATAATTCTTATATTTTCTAGTTTAATGTCCTAAATGCATGGGCCTCCCTGAAGACCTAGCTTTTGCATTCCAATCGCAATGATAGACATATTGTCGACAAAATTGACATTTGTTATAAGAGTCACCCTAAACCTTTCCCCCAGATGTGGGATTTCAACTGCTTGTATTACCAGCCACAGGAATTAGTGAGATGATTTTTGAATTGGTTTGTTGGCTTCAAATATCATCTTGCCTAACTTGTCATCATATAAAAATTCATATTAAAAGAGACAGATGTTCAACTAGAATTAGATGCATTTTGTTTGATTTGTCCAATGAAGAGCTACCAAGTTTCCCAGTAGAGAAATGTCTCAGCCAAGTGAGAAGATCAAATCTCTTTTATTCAGGCATATTTATGGCAAATAATAGATTGAAGCAGATGCCCAGAGGCTAAGTTTTCTTATAAATTTCCTTGTCTGCTTTTGCAGAAAAAAAAGTTGTACAGAAATGAACAAGATGAAAAAAATAATAAATTACATGCATTTAACAAATGAAGTCACAAAGAAAAAAAAATAGATTCTTATTTCTAGTAATGTTCCAAAGGTTAAGAAAAATGCCTGTTCTTATACAGTTCTATGTGATATCTAAGCAGCTTATATGATGGTAAGTATTGTTCTTTTATGTATTACTAGCAGTATAGCCCGGCATTGCACGGGTGCAATGAAAGCTTAAAACTAATTCATGGTCCTGGAGCTCAGACTCTTTGGACGTTGGCACGAAAGACTAAAAAGCAATAGTCGTTTCCAGTTAAAGCAAAACCGTAGCCTGAAAGAAAAATGAATGGATGTAAGTCAAATTTTGATTTCCTGGTATCGATATCAAATCAGTTTTTTTCGTTGTAAACTGAATTTTCAAGGCTAAATAAGTTCCCTGAGTAAATGGTATCATGGCTAAGAACTACAATTATACCTATTTAGAGCCAAACCCAAAACAAAAACTAAAACAAAAGGGCTGACAAAAATACAGACATACAGGCAGATAAACAGACACACACACAAACATCTTGCCTTTTATATATATATATATATATATAATCAATTTTCTGCCCTATTTTAAGAACTGCAACCTTAAAACTTCTGAATATCATTTTTTATGTCTTTGTCTATGAGTGTATCAAATTTGATTAAAATCGGACCACTCCTTCTATAACCTGATTTTTTTGATTATCGATTTTCGATATTTATCGGGGGTACCTTGACACAAACCTAGCTAAGAACACTCACAGATGCTTATAGTATACCTGTACAAATTTTCAAGAAAATTGGTTCAGCCATTTTAGAGTTTATAGCTAACGGACACACACACATACACGCGCACACACACACACACACACACAGAGACAAAATTCGATTTATATATAAGTTCAGATTTAGTATTTCTTTCAATGTCTTTGGAAGCAATAACATCAAGATTTTCAACTTTGGCTGAGAAGACAGCATTTTCAAGTCATGTACAGACTATCTGTCCATTTTTATAAAAATTCCTCTTGATTTTTGTTCCAGAAATTTGTGTTAAAGACAGTGAAAAATAAAATCCTACATTGTCAAGAAGATATAAAAATGGATGCAAATATTATATAAGTAACTTGTTGATCTTGGAAAAAGCAGAAAAATATGTTAAACTTATTGTCTAGCACCAGTCATAGGTTGAAAACTTTTTCTCTGATGTGCCTTTGCAACAAACTCCTATAGGATTTGCTTCTGCTTCTTCTTCTGTGTGTCATGTCTCTTTAGAACATTGGTGGTCATGGCTCTCCGCAATTTCCTCTCTTATAGCTCTTTGCAACTTTTATCATTTTGCCATCCTTGTGTGTCTCAAAGACCATAACTATGCCTTGCTGATATTAAGTATAAACTTTCTTTTTGTTTATATTGTCTCTAGAATTTTTTGTTGCTCACATGTTCCTGGCCATGGTATGCTAATCATCCTTCTGTAGAACCACCTTTCTGTTGGTTCAAGTATCTTCTTAATCTTTGAGGAAAATGTCCAGTATTTACTGTCAGATAATATTACCTAACAGTTCTGCACTTTTTTCTTTGTTTCTAACAATATTTTTGTTTCTTAATACTTTGCTTAGCTTTTTGGAAGACATCTTTTGTTATCTCAATTCATCTTTGGGTTTCCATGTCACACATTCTTTTCTCTGTTATCAGATATCTAACTGCCCTTGTTTCATTTTAATATCTCCAATCTGTAACTTGCATGTTGAACTGTTCCTTTTGATAACAACCATGCATTCAGTCTTCTTGCAATTTCTGTTTAATCCTTTCTTCATGCTTTCCTTTACTATCTTTGTAGGAATTCCTGTTGTTTCTTTTCTATGTCTACTGTCAACACTGTGTCATCTGCATATTTGATATTGTTAAGTTGTAGCCACAAATAATGACTCTTGGTAGGACTCCTAGTTCTTCTCAGAATGGTCTTGTTGGCTGTTGGGGTTGAAAAAGTCTGTTGACATCAAAATTTTGACCCAACAGGATGCTACTTTTATTGTCATCTCTGATAATGATCACCATCCCTCTATAAATAAAGGCGATTTTAATGATATATGTTTGTCATATCTATTTTGACATCAAAATTTTGACCCAACAGGATGCTACTTTTATTGTCATCTCTGATAATGATCACCATCCCTCTATAAATAAAGGCGATTTTAATGATATATGTTTGTCATATCTATTTTGACATCAAAATTTTGACCCAACAGGATGCTACTTTTATTGTCATCTCTGATAATGATCACCATCCCTCTATAAATAAAGGCGATTTTAATGATATATGTTTGTCATATCTATTACAGTCCTTTAATTATCTACCTGTATAAACAAATGATAATCTTTACAAACTTGCACACATAAAATTATATAAAAATTATCTACGGTTATAATGCACATGATACACGGCTGACCAATGAAAATCAAACCAAAAATTGAAAATATCAGAGTTTCTATCTTTTTGTCTGTTTTTCTCATTCTCTGATGAAGCCGTAATGAAAGTGAATCATGTTAGATTGATAAACATTTCCTATTTGTTCTTTGTCGAAATATCTATCCATCTATTGCAGTCATTACATTCAGTCAGTTCAGTGCCATACATGATACATGCACTTTGGGCAATCATGTCTCAAAGCAGACATGACTGACTGGGCAGAAGATTATCCCGCAGTAGGTTGCCACTGCTTTCTGCGGCAGACTGGTTGCTAGCCAAGGCTAAAGAATCCAATCTGTCCTGTTATTTAACCCATAACTGGAAGGAATAGATGGATTAATACCTTTCCCAATGGTATTTGTGCATAAGTGAATGCAAGGAATTTAACTGGAATTTGAACTCGGCACCTTGATCTCTTGTTCCGAGTCGATATCCACTGCATCACAACACACATCTTTTCATTATTGTTGTGGAGTAGTTTCACACTGAAGTTTAAAATCATGCTATGTTGGTTGCTAATCGACTTAACATACCCAAAATGTTAGGAACTTAGTAATCTTCCACTGAAAGCTGACTCCTTAGTATTCAGCTAACTGCCGACTAATATCAACTGCTTAGTAGTTCTACTGAACTCCAATAGAAGTCTAAAGAACTCTTATGAACTTCCTGTTCCCTCTTATTAATATAGGAGGGAGAGTCCATTATCTGATGAATATGTGTGTTTCCCCATGACAATTATTTACCAATATATCTATCATAATCTATCATATCATAATATATAATCATAATCAACACACGTCTTTTCATTATTTACCAATATTTCTATCACAATCTGTTCATTATCTTTCAGGCTTACGGCCATATCATGTTGAATACACTGGTTCTCGCTCGATCACCAAAGTTAAGCAATATTGAGCCTGGTCAGTACTTATATGAGTGACCACTTGGGAATACCAGGTGCTGTAAGTGTTTAGTGACAGATGTGCATTGTGGTGCAGTGGATATTGGCTCGGGAGGAGAAATCGGTGAGCCGAGTTCGAATTCCAGTTGAATACTCTGCATTCACTTAAGCACTGGTACCCTCAGGAAAGGTATTAATCCGTCCTTTCCCTCTAGTTATGGGTTAAATAACAGGGTAAGAATTGGGGACACTGTCCTTAAAAACAAATCCCAATGAATCTTGATACTCGAAAAGAAAATAGTATTACTCGACACAAAACTTATATGAAAAAAAAAACAACAATAAATTGTTGAAAGAAAAAGGTATTATCAGCAATAATTAAATAAAATTTAGTTGGCAATAAATGACCCGCCGAGGTTGATGTATGTATGTATGTATGTATGTATGCCGCATTCACCCTAGTCGGGTTGAGCCGGCTTCCTCCCTGACGGAGCAAGTCTCATTGGGATTTGTTTAAGAGCAGGGTCCCAAGTCCTACCCTGTTATTTAACCCATAACTGGAGGGAGAGGATGGATTAATACCTTTCCCAAGGGTACCAGCACGCAAGTGACTGCAGGGCATTCAACTGGAATTCGAACTCGGCTCACCGATTTCTCTTTCCGAGCCGATATCCACTGCACCACAACGCACATCCGTCACTATACGCTTACAGCACCTGGTATTCCCAAGCGGTCACCCATCTAAGTACTGACCAGGCTCAACGTTGCTTAACTTCGGTGATCGAGCGAGAACCGGTGTATTCAACGTGATATGGCCGTAAGCTGCCGAGGTTGATATACCATAAAAACAAAACAACCAGCCAACCAATCATTATCTTTCTATGTTTATGTGTGGGCATGAAAAATTCAGATATAGATAAAGTAAATCTGTAAGAGAAAAATGTTTTATGCTAATATATTTTGCTCCTTGAAAAGTTTTCACATTTCCCTTGATGTTCCTCAAGAAACAAAATCTGTTGGTATGAAGTTTTAACTCTGGTCTTTTCTCTTATTCATATCTAAACTTATTTATAAATGGAACTTTGTGTGCCCATTACCTATAGACTCCAAAACGGCTGAACCGATTTTCTTGAAAATTTACACAGTTGTACTATAAGCATCTGCGAGTGTTCTTAGCTAGGTTTTGTGTTGAGGTACCCCCAATAAATATCAAAAATCAATAATCAAAAAATCAGGTTATATAAGGAGTGGTTCAATTTTAATCAAATTTGATGCACTCATAGACAAAGACATAAGAAACGATATTCAGAGTTTTCAAGGTAGCAATTCTTACATAATGCAGAAAATCAATAATATATATATATATATATATATATATACATACATAAAAGGCAAGATGTGTGTGCGTGTGTCTGTTTATCTGCCTGTATGTCTGTATTTTTTTCAGCCCTTTTATTTTAGTTTTTGCTTCGGGTTTGGCTCAAAGTAGGTATAATTGTAATTCTTAGTCTCAGCCATGATACCATTTACCCAGAGGATTTATTTAGCCTTCAAAATTCAGTTTATGACAAAAAAACTTATTTGATATCGATACCAGGAAATCAAAATTTGACTTACATCCATTCATTTTTCTTTCAGTCTATGGTTTCACTTTAACTGGAAACGACTATTGCTTTTTAGTCTTTCGTGCCAACGTCCAAAGAGTCTGAGCTCCAGACCCATGGATTAGTTTTTAAGCTTTCATTACATCCGAGCAATGCCGGGCTATACTGCTAGCATATAAATAAACAGATGTACTTAACCCTGTGTTAAGTACATCTGTGTATATGTTGCAATAATTGACAGAATGGTGATTGCAATTACCCTAGACTTTCAAACAATATTTTATAGCATATCTTTCATTGGGAAAAATAAAAAAGAAAGAAAATATTCTGAAAAAAGATTTGCTAAGTTTTTTGGTATTTAAATTTGCTTAAATCACAGTCAATCTCATTCATAGCATAATTAACCATGTCTCCTTATCAGAAGGATCAGTTTTCACCGACAAAGATGGACAGTTTAATGCATTTATGTCACAGGAGTTAATATGTTTATAATTCATCTTCATATTGTCCTCACTGCACTACATTTGATGTGCTTAATCCTAATGGGTCCAGATTGCTGAACATGTGACCCTAACCATCAGCGAGAATTGATAGACTTGCCCTTAATGCAGACTATAAGCATTTATTTTCTTTATTTCAAATAACAGCATTTTTATATTATAAGTTTTATATGCTTAAATAAATCAGTACTAATTAGCATAGAATGTTTAACAGTATTTACTAAGTTGAGATAACACTGGGCAAAGTCATAATGGTAATATTAGCTGTTTAAGGAAACATTTACCACTCATTGATCAAACAGCCAGTACTACCATCAGGTGAAATTTATAAAATCTGTCTTTTAAAAAATTCTTTCAGGAAAATGTTTCTCAAATCCACTAATTGTTATCCCTCTTTCCATTACTAATAATGACTTCCTTTGTAAATTTTTGTTTGAAATAGTGAGAAACATCAACGTCTAGATTTTATCATTGTTTTCTTTTCAAGATACTTGTTCTATCCAATTTAGTTGTTGCTGCTGTTGAAAGTCTTCAAGTGATGCAGTTTCTGTTATCTAGTACAGTTCTATGTTGTGATTGTGAAGCACCAGTCCAACAATGTTCAAATAAGGGTGGTCGTCCACAAGACCGACAGGCTGCACTTGCTCAAATTTATTTTTAACCATTGAAATTGGAATGCAGTCATATCTAGTTGACATTTAGATATTTCTGAAAGTCTTGGTGCCATTTGTGGCATTCATATGAAAGTCTTGACCAGGCTATTTAAGAACATGATTTGTGTTTACAAGTTAATGTTTTGATTTCATAACCATTTGTGGTCTAAGACAAAATTATCTCTCATGCAACCTGTTCTATACTCATTTTTCTTATCTCCTATCATAAATTTGTTATAGCTGATTTATAAACCAAGGTGTATAAAGTGTTTAATATTTACTAATTCAATGTATTAGTTTTTTATGATAAATCCAAAGCAGATAGCAGCTACGCAGAATTATATAATTAATGCAGTTAGTAAATCAAACAGGTTTAAAATATACATTACTAGCAGTATAGCCCGGCATTACTCAGGTGTAATGAAAGCTTTAAAACTAATCCATGGTCCTGGAGCTCAGACTCTTTCGACATTGGCACGAAAGACTAAAAAGCAATAGTCGTTTCCAGTTAAAGCGAAACCGTAGACTGAAAGAAAAATGAATGGATGTAAGTCAAATTTTGATTTCCTGGTATCGATATCAAATAAGTTTTTTTGTCGTAAACTGAATTTTGAAGGCTAAATAAGTCCTCTGAGTAAATGGCATCATGGCTGAGACTAAGAATTACAATTATACCTACTTAGAGCCAAACCCGAAGCAAAAACTAAAATGAAAGGGCTGAAAAAAATACAAACATACAGGCAGATAAACAGATACACACAACCATCTTGCCTTTTATGTGTGTATATATATATATATTATCAATTTTCTGCACTATTGTAAGAACTGCAACCCTGAAACTTCTGAATATCATTTCTTATGTCTTTGTCTACGAGTGTATTAAATTTGATTAAAATTGGACCACTCCTTCTATAACCCGATTTTTTCGATTATCAATTTTTGATATTTATCGGGGGTATCTCGACACAAAACCTAGCTAAGAATACTCGCAGACGCTTATAGTACAACTGTAAATTTTCAAGAAAATCGGTTCAGCCATTTTGGAGTCTATTGGTAATGGACACACACACAGACACAAAGTTCCATTTATAAATAAGATTAGATAATGTGGCCTTGTAAAATAAATTTATTTTGCTAAAAAATGAATGTAAGAGCTGATTAATATAATGATGCTATTGATAAGTGAGAAAACAAAATGTCAAAATTCTTTAAAAGCTGCAAAGGACAGGGCATTGTGTTAGCATCAATGCCTTGAAGGAAGCAGCATATAGAAGAAGACTGACAAGAGACAAATACATTTTGTGTATTTGTTGATTTTTTTTAATACTAAATTTTGCCCAATACAAGTTCAGAGAGCCACTCAAGGTAGGTTATTACAGTCAAGGTGATAATGATAAATGAGGTATGAATAGAAGGTGAGAAGGAGTGAAGTTTATAAGGATAAGAAGGATATATCCCAATAGAACTTTGGCTTGAAGTTTGTAGTGTTCAAAGAAATAACTCTGTGTCAATATGTCTCACAGTCTTTTCTTTAATTTAAATCATGTGGGAAATGAGGATGGTTCATCTTCATGGAAGTGGCATGGAAAGTCTTAGCTGTTAAAGAAAGTTGGGGAAAGGAAGAATGGAACGCTCATCTTAAAATTTGTGATGGAAATCCAGTCTTTCCTGTCTGACTGCACATTGAAAGTGGTATTAAACGGACATGTGTCCCTCAAGGCTCTAGCCTAGGTCCTACGCTCTTTCTGATCTACATTAATTATCTCCTTGATACCATAAGATCCCAAGTAGGTATGTACGCTGATGACACCACAGTTTACTCTCGCCTTGATCAAAAATCTGGTGTGGGCGACAAAGTGAACCTTGCAACCGAGCTTTAAAAGGACCTCCAATCTGTAGTGGACTGGGGGAAGAAATGGCTGGTAAATTTTAATGCTTCTAAAACGAAGCTGCTATCAATTAACCATCATTGACAATCACACCTACCCCCTATTAGCATGGACCAGGCTTGCCTCCCAGAGAGTAAAGCACTATGCCTCCTTGATCTTGCACTTTCAGCGGACCTCAGGTGGAATGACTATATCGAATCCATTGCTAAATCCGCTGCTATGAAAGTCAGTTCTCTGTGCAGGGCCTGGAAGTTTTTTCCATCTGAATATATCCTGCACATATATAAATCTACCATCCGCCTGTGCATTGAATACTGCTGCCACATCTGTTCGGGTGCCCCTGCCATTCTCCTCGGGCTTCTTGACAAAGTACAACAGAGAGTCTGCAATGTGATCGATATCAACTTGGCAGACCGGCTGCAGTCTCTCTTTCACTGGTGCCATGTGGCTTCTCTGTGTCTATTCTATAAATACTTTCACGGCTTCTGCTCTGATGAACTTAGATCACTGGTGCGCCCAAGGTACGAATTTGCACATGATTAGCAACTAGATCCCACCATTTTACAGTGAAACCAATAAAATGCAACCACAATTTCTACTCCAACAGTTTCTTTTCTCGCACTTCCCGACTGTGGAATTCCCTTCCACATGATTGCTTCCCCGACAGCTACAATCTCCAGGAGTTTAAATGTAAGGTCAATAGACACCTCCTAACACACTAACTTGCATCTCTCAAATATCTCACCATCTAACCAACCCTCATTCTTGGTTTCCTTACCCATCTATCACCCTCCTTTTGACATTTCCTGTATCTAACCACTCTTTCTCTTCACCTTCCCCTATGTAACCCCATGTGCAATAGTGGCAGTGGAATGCCTTGCTTGGGGTGAAATGATTAAAAAAAAAAAAAAAAGTAGTGATAGTAGTAGAAGGCTTGCAAAATTGTATCTATGGAGAAAAGGTTTCAAACTTGATAGTAAGCATTTTTCCTACTTGATTATGAAAATGATTTTGATCTCTGCCTCCTCTATGTGCCATGTCCTTTCAGGACATAGGCGATCATGGCTTTCCACCTATCTCTATCCCCTGGTAGCTTTTAGCACACTTTCTCCTGTTACCCCACTCAAACCCCACTCTGCTATCCACCTGCTCAGGCCCTTCAAATATGTTATCTGCTACTTTCCCCCCTCTTTCTTTTTCTTTATTTAACCTGTGAGTGTCATATTCTCCAAGCCTTCCTTCCTCATCACATATCCCAAAAACTTCAGTTGTCTCTTCTTGATGCTCAGTATTAATTTCCTTTTCGTTTCCATCCTTTCCAAAACCTCATCATTGCTCACATTCTCAATCCATAATATTCATAGCATCTTTCTGCAGAACCACATTTCAATTGCTTCAAGTTTTTCCTTCATCTTTGATGATATTGTCCAGCATTCACATAACAATCTGGTACTCTCTTCTTTGATTCTAGCATTTTCCTTTCTCTTAATACTCTGCTCAGCTTCTGGAATGTGTCCTTGGCCATTCCAGTTTGCCTTCAGATCAATATCACACTTTCTGTCCTCAATTAGAATACTTCCCAAGTACTTAAGGGGTAAAATGGTGTGAGAGAAAAAGGTTCTTCCTGTTTTGGGGAAACAATTGGGGTAATTATTGGGGAGGAAGACTGTTCTGCAGCAATTTTAATCTTCCAAATGAAGAGATCCTATCTTCATTGAAACACAGCATTTAAAATAAGAGATCATACAAAGGTAAGAAAACTCTGTGCAAAACTATCTTAGCCATTAAATCAGTTGCTTGTATTGTGGCAATGGCCATAATTACAGTTGTTTGCTTACAAACTTTGAACTGCAAAATTTGTAAACAAACATCAAAATTATTAATTAGAAAAAAAAATTAAGTAAATATTTGGAGATATACTAGAATATCTGGAAAACAGCATTTAAGGAAGAATTGAAAAGATAAATGCAAAAATATTCTTTAATATTTAAATATTTCCTTTTTAAAACTGTCATGGCTTTTTGGAATTCTTTCAAATGACAAAATATCATATTAATCTATAAACCACAGGAAGAGATAAAGAATCTTTAAAAAATGTCAAAAGGTTTGGAAATTATCCGTGAATAGAGAGAAAATTTGTAATAAAAAGTCTATCTGGAAAAGGTGAACAGAGTTAATAAGGTAGGTTTTTAATATCAACAATGATAACAAAACGATATGAAGAGTATGTTTGAAAAAGTCATGAGCAAATTACAATTTGAACGTATTTTGAACACAAGCTGTAAATATCATTAAGTGATGGGTGCAAGCAAAAATGAAAGGATGCTAACAGGAATTTCAAATGCCAGGACAAATCAACAATACAAAAAATTGGCTGACCAAATAACGGAATAAAAGAAAGTCAAAATTTTGATAAAGAAAAGAATGAATAAAAAGGAAACTGATTCAATCAGAAAGTAGAAAATAAGAAAATTCAGAAGAAAAGAACATGAACTTTGCTCTTTTAATCAAAATTACCTTAACAAATTCTGTTTCCTTTCTGGATAAGCAAAAACATAAATCAAGAAAATTTTTCATAAAATTTTGCCTTCAAGAATTATAACAGCTCAGTTATAGAAAAAAAAGTTTATTTCTGATCTGAAAATCAGTCATCCAAAAGAACATAGAAAATGCAAGGAAAATATTAAAAGTACGAATTAAAGAGGAATTTTATCAAAAGCAGTATTCAGAACCCTTTCTAAACTAGACAAGCAAGCCATTGAGAAACCTGCTTCACAAGATAGAAAAAAATTCTACCAATAAGGGCTGACATTGATAGACTTTTAATAAAAAGGTATCATGTCCACTAAAATAATTAATAAAATATGAAACATATTTCACACAATAAAACATATTAATTTTAAACATGAGAATCATTTTCAGCCAAAAATAGCTACATAAACATTAAAACATGCCTACAAAATATTTAGAAACCCACAACATGCAATAAAGTATTTACACCAAAAAACACAATAATTAAACTTTATTAACTATTCACAGCAATGGAAATTATTGTATCACAATGAAGGTCAAGTGGCAACCAGTCTCTACACTACTCAAGCATTATTGTCTGTACTTCTAAGAAGAGATTGTATTTACATTATTTACATTGTTCGGACTATTGTCCTTATCTTTACACCCATGTTTATGATTTTTTGGCCATTGTACGCTCTGGCCTTCTTCAGGTGCTAGGAATTTCAAACTGAACCCCTTATTTTGATCCCTGAGGTATATCATTCTCATTTCATGTGCAATGCCACTTCCGGTAGCCACATAATTATCTCCCTCTAACTTAACTTTTAAGTGGGCCATGTGTTCTCAAGAACAAATGGCCAAATGGATACAAGCGTTGGTTAGTTCCAGTTATTTGACCCATTGAGTTGTGAGTTTAATATCAGGATACAGCAGTGGTGAACAAATAACGTTAAAGGGAGATAAACACATGGTTACTGGAAGTAGCATCTTGCATGGAATGAGAATGACATACCTCAATAATCAAAATAAAAGTTTTGGTTTGAAATTCCTAGCACCTGAAGAAGGCTGGAGCATACAATAGCAGAAACATTGTAAAGATGGAAATATGAGCACAATAGCTTGAACAATGTAAATAATACAAGTATTATTCCCTGAAATATTGCAGATCTTGTCAGTACTGTTGTCTGGACAGTTTCAGATTTTCCTTAGACATCTAGTGAATAAATTCAATTGTTTTTGTTGTTCATAGAATAGTGGTGGACATTGTACATCTCTCTTCATTAATGGGACCAGTGAGGCAGTATCATGTTTGTGTGTAGAGATGACTTTCATTTTTAAGCTTGAAGGATGAGACAGACAAAGTGACGAAGGGGACACATTCTTACCTGGAGACTATCTAAGCAAAGAGATGGCTATGCAGTTATTGATTTACACACTGACCCACATCACAGAATGGGATCAAATGAACACTCATCAACATTTATTTTTAGAATTATTTTTTGATCAGACAAATCATTTTCAGCACCCACTCATACATCTGATGGTGTTGTTACATCTGTAACATTTACTATAATTCCTGAACATTAACAATCCCTCTCTTCCTGAGTTTCATATGATACAGAGTGAATAACATTTGCTTAAAAATACTTTAATTAAAAATTGCAACTTTTCTATTTAAACATTAATTTTAGCAATTATCACCAAAAATGATTAATTAGTCCAGAGAATGACTAAATCTGAGAAAAGAGTGGCTGCAAATTGAGTGGGCATTGATAGGAATAATTTAAATATTTGTTACATTTATGGTAATATATAATTGTGAATTAATGTTTTATTTAATAAATACTGTCTATGATATCACGAATTAAATAAACTGCAAGTAATACTAATATTTTGGAAATATCTCACATATCTTAAATATTACAGAAATTCTTCTTCTTTTATGTGCCGTGTCCCTTTAGAACGTAGGTGATCATGGCCCCGTACACTTCCCTGTTCCTTGTAACTTTTAACCTTTCTCCTGTTATACCATTCAAACCCTGCTCCACCATCCACCTATTCAAGGCCATCAAGTATGTCATGTATTGCTTTCCGGTGTCTCGCTTTCCCTCTATCCATACTGTGATTATCAGATTCTCCAAGCTGTCCTTACTCACTAGATTTCTCAGAAACTTTCTTGAAACTATCCAAACCTAAGCAGTGGTGAGGTCATCAAGGATTCTGAAAGGAATTGGGAGAATTTAGATCCTTGTCACATACACACATTCCCTCACACAAATACATATATATATTCCCCCCCACACATATATATATATATATATATAAGAATGGACACTGAAGTCAGCACCAAATGGTGTCAGCCTGTTTCTTGCTTGAATGCAATCTTCAGGCCATGTGTATTGTGTGGTAGCTTGAGTATTTATATATGTTGGCCAATGGGGCATTATGATTTGCCAGGTCAGTTATTTCCAGCTTATTATTGGACAACCAGGACCAGTTATTTCTGAAATGAGGTATTGTAATTACTTACCCTATTTACATTTCCTCAAGGAAAGATGGCCCAGTGGATAAAAGCATTGGTTGAATCTAGTGTCTTGAAGCAAGGAGCTGTGAGTTCAATGCCTGGCTACAGCAGATGTGAACAAATACTTTGTTGGGTTAAAGTAAGTAGACTAATACTGAAACATTTGGAAGAAGTATGGCTCGTGGAACTAGACCATTCTACCCCAATGAACAAAATAAAGGTTTCATTTCAAAATTCCAGTCACTTGAAAAAGGTTAGTGTATAATGGCTGAAACATTGTGAATATGGTAACAAATATGAGGACAAGAGTCCAAAAAAATGTAATTAGTGTAAATAGAAATGGTTATATTTTAATTATTTTAAAGGATATTTATTTAGTTTTTTTCTTAATCATCTCACCCCAAGAAAGGCATTCTACTGCTATGGTTGTGCAGGAGGTTACATAGGGAAAGAAAGAGGGGTTAGTTATAGGAAATGTCAGGAGGAGGGTAATAGACGGATGAGGACACCGAGAATGGGGTGGAGTAGATGAAAAAAAAGCTTATGAGAATGGATGCAAGTTAGTGTGATAGATGTCTATTGACCTTACATTTAAATTCCTGGAGATTGTAGCTGTCGGAGAAGCAAGTATATGGAAGGGAATTCCACAGGCAAGAAGTGTGAGAAAAGAAGCTGTTAGAGTAGAAATTGCAGTTGTATTTTATCGGTTTTACAGTAAAAGGGTGAGACCTAGTTGTTAATCTAGTAGCTCGTGTAAATTCATACCTAGCGAGCACCAGTGATCTAAGTTCATTGGCGCAGAAGCCATGAAAGTATTTATAGAAGAAGCACAGGGAAGCCACATCATGCTGGTGAGAGAGCAACTACAGTCGAGCTGCCAAGTCGGTATTGATCAAATTTCAGATTCTCTGTTGGATTTTGTCAAGAACCCCAAGGTGAATAGCAGGGGCAGCCGACCAGATGTGGCAGTAGTATTCAATACACTGGCGGATGGTAGATTTATATATATGCAGGATGGGCTCAGACGGGAAAAACTTCCTGGCCCTGCACAGTAAACCGATTTTTTTAGCAGTGGATTTAGCAATAGATTCAATATGATCATTCCACTTGAGGTCCTTTGAGAGTGTGAGGCCAAGGAGGCATAGTGTTTTACTCTCAGGAGGCTAGCCTGTTCCATGCTAATGTGGGGTATGAGCAATTGTCTATGATGGTTAATAGATAGCAGCTTTGTTTTGGAAGCATTAAATTTTACAAGCCATTTCTTACCCCAGTCCACCATGGAGATGGAGGTCCTTCTCAAGCTCAGCAGTGAGGTTTGCTTTGTCAACCTCAGCAGATTTTTTATCAAGGTGAGAGTAAACAGTGGTGTTGTTGGAGTACATACCTACTTGGGATCTTATAACATCAGGGACATCATTAATGTAGATCAGAAAAAGTGTAGGACCTAGAATAGAGCCTTGAGGGACACCCGTGTTTGTATGGTAGTAATGGGAGTCATGTCTGTTCAATAGTACCTTTATAGTGTGATTAGAGTGGAATGACTGGATTAAGTCAAACAATTGTCCAGTTATACCATAGTTCCGCAGCTTGCTTAGAAGGCCAACATGCCAGACTCTGTCAAACACTTTGGAAATATCTATGGCAATGGTTTGAGCTTTGCTATTCTTGTCGAGAGCCTGGTATATATACTCAGTGATGTTTGTTAGCATATCAGCAGTAGACCTGGTGAAGTGGAAACCATAATGTTTATCCGAGAAGAGTCTGTGGGCTGTGAGATGCTGATAGCGTGGTAATTAGCGGAGTTCAAGGGTTCTCCAGTATTCCAACAAGCAGGAAAGCAGGAAGCAGATAGGCAGAAGTTGTAGAGCTTAGAGAGGACAGAGGAGAGTTCAGGGGCACATTTCTTCAAGACTATGATTGGGATTCCATCCCCTCTGCTCATTTTGTGAGGTTCAAGCTTTGAGATTATGTTAGAGACCAGCAAGTGGGTAATGTGGATGTCATTTAGTTGGGCCTCAGTTCTAGTTGGGAAGTCGGGTGTAGATATTCCAGACAAATCCAGTCTCAAATTGGTGGAGAATCTGCAAGCAAAGCATTCAGCCTTGTCTGACATGACTGACTGGGCAGAAGAGTATGCCACAGTAGGTTGCCATTGCTTTCTGTGGTAGACTGGCTGCCAACCAAGGTTATAGTACCAATCTGTTTTATTATTTAACCCATAATTGGAGGGAAGAGACTGATCAATACTTTTCTCAAGGATATTTGAGCATAAGTGAATGCAAGGTATTCAACTCGAATTTGAACTCGGCTTCTCGATTCGTCATTCCAAGTCAATATCCACTGCACCACAATGCACAAGTAAATGGGATATATTCATATATATAGATATATATATATATATATATATGCACTATGCACAATCTGCATTGTACATAATGCATATATCTGCCTTTTACTTATTGATCTTTCTTTTATCAGTATTCATTTTTAATTAATGCAGTAAAATTGTGTTTTTGTGTCTGAATTTTGAAATAAGTTCTGATTGTTCTACTTAGTAATTAGGGTTAGTCTAGGAACGTGATTTTTTTTCTCTGACATTTTCTTTATTTTCATGATATTTATTGCATATTTTGGCTTTTGTTTTTAATTTCTTTCATGTGTTTAGAAAGGTTTCTGTTTTCTACATATTTGCGATTGATAAAGGTAAAGTTTTTGCTTTTGTTTTCTTTTTTTCAGAGTTCTTTTAAGTTTCATTATCTACTGCTTTTATTGTGGCTTTGTATATAATATTACTTTGCCTAGACTCACTGCCATGAATGGTTAGAAAGCCCACTTTGAAATATTATCCGACACTTGAGGGTGGGAGAGAAGAAATGGATTCTTATTTTTATCTAGGGCATTAATGCAAAGAGTACATGAACAGCGGATGTGCGTTGTGGCGCAGTGGATATTGACTCGGAATGAGAAATCGGAGAGCCGAGTCCAAGTTTTTTTTGTTTTTTTTTAATCATTTCACCCCGAGCAAGGCAGAAACGCCACTGATGTGCAGGGGGTTACATAAATGTAAAAAGATTAATTAGAAAAGAGTGAGGAGTACAAGCTAGTTAGAAAGGAACAATAGAAAGCTGAGAAAGCAGGTGCAATGACAGATACATAGGCGGAGAGAAAGTGAAGATTATTCCAGTTGAATTCTTTGCATTCACTTATGCACAAATACCCTTGGGAAAGGTATTAATCCGTCTCTTCCCTCCAGTTATGGGTTAAATAGCAGGACAGATTGGGTTCTATAGCCTTGGCCGGCAACCAGTCTACCGCAGAAAGCAATCTTCTGCCCAGTCAGCCATGTCTCTTTCGAGACATTATCGCCCAAGTGTGTTTCACATATGGCACTTAACTGACTCACATGAACAGATTTCACCAGAATTTGAACATTGCTCTCCTTTCGAAATTATGATATTTTCACAATTAATGGAACGGCATTGTTTCAAAATAACTCTTACTAAACTGTTTATGCCAACACTCAGTTTTATTTAGCATATTTGTATTCAGTATATTTGAAGATAATGCGAAAAGATTTTAAGTATTTGTGAGTCTACATTTAAATGCTTTTCGGAAAAAAGAATTTTGTATGCAATATCAATATAGTATTTTGAAACATGAAAGGGGATATCACTAACATCACTCCCATGACTGGGTGTTGTCATATGGTTGTAGTGCAGCTGACCACCTGAACTCCCCCCTCCATATGCCTCAATTCATTGTCAATGTCTTGATGTCTGCAAAGGTTCTTCTCAGTGATGTTATCAGACCATCATTGCTTCTGTTTCCTTCTTTTACCTAGAGGATGGCAGTGGGAAGATTATTTGCTCTTGTCACATGGCTATACCATTTTCACATGCTCTTCTGCCTTATGGCTCTAGGCTCTTTCAATGGAATTAGGATGTGCCCCCCCCCAAAAAAAAAATAAATAAAATAAGTAAACATATAGGGTCATGTTCTACAAATGTTATAAACAAAGACAAGAAAATGTTGCTGAGGAAAATATTACTCGATTAAATAAAATCAATAATCCTGTAATGATGTACCATATTGATATATGAAGGTATAATTCATATAATAGTATGACAACAAATGAGAAGTGAATTATTTTGAAAATGGTATTGAAAACAAAATTCGAAAGGGAATGGAATAATCTTGGTAATGGTAAGACACAATCAAGGAGAACAGAATAATTGCTAGAATTGTATGAATGAAACCATAGGAATGGAATTTATCCTGGATACATCAATTTAAAATATTATATAAAGTGCTACTAAATGTATTTTTTATTTTTGGTATTCTTTGGTAAACTTGTTCAATCACGTGCTTGAAGATCTTCAATATTCTCCACTAGAAATTTTTAATCTATTCTAAATGTTTGATTACAGAGAATAAAATTCCATCAGGATATTGCAAAATATTTGGGAATGTTTTAGAATTCAGCAAAGGGATGTGACACACATTAAATATTAAAATGCTGGAGAAAAACAGGGGCAGATGATGCCACCAATCACTGAAGGCAACTTTCCATCAAGGAAATAATAAATGTAATGAAGCATGCTGGGAAATTTTCTTTTCATTGACTTTTTTCTTTCTACTTTTTTGCTTTTTTTTTTTTTTTTTTTTATAATCATGTTGCCCCAAGCAAGGCATTTTACTTCCACTGTTG
Organism: Ascarosepion bandense; assembly: GCA_037127315.1. Taxonomy (NCBI): domain Eukaryota; kingdom Metazoa; phylum Mollusca; class Cephalopoda; order Sepiida; family Sepiidae; genus Ascarosepion; species Ascarosepion bandense. Next base: position 236,820 of record JBBBDQ010000565.1, on the reverse strand, counting down.
AGCAGGGGATTACATCGGAGGTAAGTTATGAGAAAGAGTGACAGGTTATAGAGGGTGTCAGGAAGTGAGTAAGAGAAAAATGAGAATACTGATGAGAGTGGAGTGGACAGAGAAAGAAGCACAAGAGAGAGGATGCAGGTTAGTGAGATAGATGACTGTTGACTTTACATTTGAATTCTTGAAGATTGAGGCTGTCAGGGAAGCAAGTAAATGGAAGGGAATTCCATAAGCAGGAAGTGTGAGAAAAGAAGTTGCTGGAGTAGAATTTGCATTTACAATTTATTGGTTTCACAGTAAAAGGATGGCACCTAGTTGCTAATCTTGTGGCTTGAGCAAATTCATGTATGGGGGGTACCAGTAAGCTAAGTTCATCTGAGCAGAAGCCATGAAAGTATTTGTAGAAGAGACACAAGGAAGCCACATTGCGCCGCTGAGAAAGTGACTGTATCTGAGCTGCAAAGTCGGGATCGATCACATTACAGATTCTCAGTTGGATTTTGTCAAGGACCCCTAGGTGGATAGCAGGAGAACCTGACCAGATATGGCAGCAGTATTCAGTGTACAGGCGGATGGTAAGAGAAGGATGATTGTGACCATAAAGTGAGGGATCGGTTTATATATTGATTGTAATGTAGAATTGATCCCCCACTTTATATACACATTGTAATAGTATAGAATTTTCTTTTTATAATCATATCGGTCCAAGCTAAGTTCATCAGAGCAGAAACTGTGAAAGTTTTTGTAGAAGAGACACAGGGAAGCCACATTGTGCCGGTGAGAAAGTGACTGTATCCAAGCTGCCATGTCAGGAATTCTTTTTCCAAAAAAACAGCGCTATATAGAATCTCAATTATTATTCTCACACTCATACACACACACACACACACACACATATGTAGACATAAATATGCATACACATGTGTAATCATGAAATACACACATATGACTATACAGAGCAATGTCGTGTTATTATTCAAATCAATGTTTTAATAATATAATTTGTCTTTTTTTTTAATCAATTCACTCCAAGAAAGTTGGTAATGCCACTAAGACACAAGTGGCTACTGAGATAGAAATTGAATAAGGTTTAAAGAAATTACAAACTCACTCCTAAATAGGAAACATGGAATAAACTTTTACTCCTGTTCAAGAAACCAGAGAGGAGTGTGATCCAGATAATAGGCAAACCTATCTACTCCTATTGAGGAAAAAAGTATGCAAGCATAAATTAAATTTTAGAGTATAGGCAGAGATGTTACTACTATAGAGTTGAAGTCAACTTTAAAAAGAAACCCAATCTTAAACAGGATAAAATGCAGAAACTTTGACTCCTGTTTAAAAGTTCAAGGACGCAGAGAGCTTAGTAAAGAATGATGTTAAGAAAATAGGCTAACTAGGGATCTAGTTTTAGCTGGGATTGTTCCATTTTTAAGGGTCAGTCCAAGTGTTAGACTAGAGATAGAAACGTTCAGATTTTGTAATACTTTCATGCCAAGCTTGAAGCTTAAAGAATGTTGGATCATGAAACTGCTTTACTGTACAAGAATATTAACCTATAGTAAAAACTGAAAACTGCCAGTTTGAGTCTTAGAAACTATGACAAGCAAATATACGATATATATTACCTGTAAATTTCAACTTGAATTCTGTTCTGAAATTGACTTGGAATGTCAAGTCTTATTATGCAAATTAAGAGAAATAAAAATTTTTATTTATAAATGAGTTCATAAAAAAACTATAGAAGTGTGTGTGTGTGTGTGTGTGTGTATATATATATATATATATAATGTTTTAGCACCAAGGTTGTTGTTTTTTCAGTGGTTTTACTGATAAAATGTATTTTGGCAAGTATGTCCTTCATGATATCAAGGTTGAGATAGAGCATTGCTAAGTACTAAGAGTACAAATATATACATATATCTAAGATTAACCCTTTGCAAGGTCTGGGAGCCACTTGAGGTACAGCGTTATATTTCAAGGCCATTTGTACATTAAGGAGTCAAAGATAATGGTTAACCCTTTATTTGAACAGGTTAAGACTGTAGAGATTGGACAAGCAGTCTCTTAGAAATTGGTTTCACTGAACAGTGGTCTACAGGAAGAAGCTGCTTACATAGAACTTACTTCAAACCAATTAAATACACAAGAAATATGGGTGGTTTGTTATCATGTAAGTGTGAAAGTTTGAATGATGGGACCAGGGAATGTAGTTTGTCTGAGCACTCTCCATAGTAGTGATAGATCAGTGAGAGGCTTGCCACACCCTGACTGAGGGTGGGTGGTTCAATGGTGAGGAATTCATTGCCCACAAAAGCTTGGAGATGCTTTTGAACTTTGTCAAGTCTGTAAAGTGAGGGCTGGACAGGTCCCACCCAAAAATGACAACAGTACTCTATTTTTGGCCTGGTCTGGCTCTTGTAAAAATAGAGGATATCAGGAGTCAGGGAAAAAACTGGAGAGGTACAGGGAGCCAACTATATTACCTGAATCCTTGGCAGTGGATCATACACACAAGTTCCACTTGAGACTGGGTGCGAGTTTAAGGCCCAACAGTTCAAGGTACTTTGACTTCTCAAGGGTACATCTGTTCCTCCTAATTGGTGGTAGTTTGGGGTCAGAGCAGCAATGAAGGAATGTAACTAGCTGCTTGATCTTCATGGTATTGAATGTTAGCAGCCAGTTTTTACCCCTCTGGATAATTTGTTCATAGTCAGAAGAGAGACCAGTCGCCAATCTCTGACCATCAATAGTTTTAGAGATGCACCCATATATAGTCCAGTGGCAAAGAGTAGAACCAGTGCATGCAGACCATTATGCAGACTATTCATCAAGGTGGAAAGGGGAAAAGAACCCCTTCATAAAAAACATTGCTTTTTACTGCTTAAAAAAAAAAAAATTTTGGGTTAAATTTTGTTCACAATTCACCACAGTTTCTGTTTTAACAACATGTAGACATTTTTATTTTAATTTTTAAAAATGTTTAAATATTTATCGCTTGACAACAGAAAATGCCATTGATGATGTTTGGAAAAGTGAAAATTTGCATTTGTTTATATTTCTGAGATGAAGTAGTATTTACAGTATTTACATTATTCAGACTATTGTCCTAGTTTTTGTTGCCATTTGTACGACGTTTAATAATAGATCATTTCATTTGTCTATATTTCTAAGATGAGGTAGTATTTACATTATTTGAACTATTATCCTCATCTTTGTTGCTATTTGTACGATGTTTAATAATATATCATTCTATTTGTCTATATTTCTGAGATGAGGTAGTATTTACAGTATTTACATTATTCGGACTATTGTCCTCATCTTTGTTGCCATTTGTACAACATTTTGGCCATTGTACGCTCCAGCCTTCTTCAGGTGCTAGGAATTTTGAACCAAAGGGTTCAAAATTCTTAGCACCTGAAGAAGGCTGGATCATACAACGGCTGAAACATTGTACAAATGACAACAAAGATGAGGACAATAATGTAAATAAAGTAAATACTGAAATTTTGTAATTTTGACATAAACTAAATTAATATTGTTTGATTTAAATTATTTTAATTACCCAAATGTTCTTTTAAGATAAAGTTCAACCTCTGTTTGTTAAAATAACACCAACATTAATACATTAAATTTTAATTTAATTAAGTATTGCAGTGTATTCTTTTAAAATGTTCAACAAAATTTCACATGTTTAATGAAATAATATACAATATTATCAAGAACTGTTTAATTAAAATTTTAAGATTTTAATTAAATCTTAAGGTATTCAACCAGATGAAAACTTACCTTTTAGTCACAAAAAATAGACTCTGGCAGTTGCTCCATTTTGCTCCGTTTATGAATTGGTCAAAAACTTTCTGATTAGTGGTCATATGACTGAATACAGGTCTAAAGGGTACAAGAATACTCTCCATGGGTTAAAATTTTTTAAAAGTAAAAGAAAGAAGTTTTGATGTGACACTAAAATCAACAGATGTTCCTTATATACTCTTCAGAACTGAATAATACAAATGTTTCATCTGAATCTTTCTGAGAATAAGTTCTTTGAATAGGCAAGTCTTTGATTTCAGCTGCACACAGTAAAAACATCATCACTTCAGTAGAGAATGTCTACAGGCTTAATATGACTGAAAAACAAGCAAAAGAATTTCTACTTCTTGGTGTCTTTCTCTCTGTGATCCCTCACTTTATTATTCTATCTCTTTTTTCATGCACCCAGCATGCAGGGATTGATAAAACAGGGAAGGCTAAAGCCATAACTTTTTCTAATGCAAGCAAAAGAAATTTTGCTTTTTGGTGACTCTTTTACTGACTCACAATTACGTTCTTTCCCTGATGCTTCCGACTAAAAAAGCTTGTAAATTCATTGCTTTTGCTTACACTTTTTCGTACTAAACAAAAAGTGTTTTCTCTACTTACACTCCCAAAATAATATTGCTAATATTTAATAATAAACAATTATCTTAAGAAATGGTAAATACAAAAAAATACAAAGTGGATAATGAAAATTATCAATAGTTAATCTTATATATCACAAAATTATTCATCCTGGAAAAAATTCAAGGCATGCAGTGCATGTGTTGCATACAGGGACCCTTCACCCCTGATATACGTGTATCATTGGCATTGATGTTTATAAGTAATTTGAGTATATTTTTAGGCAGATCATTAATGTAAATCAAGAATCGAAAAGAATAACCATGATATCAATAGCAAAAAATACCCAGTTTCCTCTATCATAAATGTGGCTTATGGCCATATCATGTTGAATACACCGGTTCTCGCTCGATCACCGAAGTTAAGCAATGCTGAGCCTGGTCAGTACTTAGATGGGTGACCACTTGGGAATACCAGGTGCTGTAAGCGTTTAGTGACAGATATGCCTTGTGGTGCAGTGGATATTGGCTCGGAAAGAGAAATCGGTAAGCTGAGTTTGAATTCCAATTGAATACCCTGCATTCACTTAAGCATTGGTACCTTTGCAAAAGGTATTAATCCGTCCCTTCCCTTCAGTTATGGGTTAAATAACAGGGTAGGACTTTGGGACTCTGCCCTTAAAAACAAATCCCAATGAATCTTGATTCTCGAAAAGAAAAAAACTATTACTCGACACAAAACTTATATAAAAACAACAATAAATTGTTGAAAGAAAAGGTATTACCAGCAATAAATAAATAAAAATTTAGTTGGCAATAAATGACCCACTGAGGTTGATATGCCATAAACACAAAACAACCAACCAACTATCGTAAATGTAAAACTAACACATACACCTACCACAATATAAAAACCAACATGCCGTTATAAGCATTAAAACACAAAAATATACATAAGCAGGAGCAGGCATACATATAATATACATAAAAATGCCAATAATAATAAAAAAAAAATTGAAAATTAAAAACAAAAATGAAAAACAACAAACTAAGCTGCACATAAAGAAGTGCAAAAGATACGATCAGTTAAGTGCCATACGTGATACACACTTGGGTGATCATGTCTCAAAAGAAACATGACTGACTGGGCAGAAGATTATCTCAGAGTAGGTTGCCATTGCTTTCTGCAGTAGACTGGTTTCCAGGCAAGGCTATAGAACCCAGTCTGTTCTGTTATTTGACTCATAGCTAGAGGGGGAAAATATGTATTAAGTAGTAATTAGTGGGGGATTAGTTTATTACTTCATAACAATATAAAACTGATTGCCCACTTTATGTCTAGTAGAAGCTTTAATCATGTTTCCCAACTATTATATTCATTCAGTCAGTTAAGTGCCATATGTGATACACGCTTTGGGTGATCATGTCTCGAAAGAAACATGAATGACTGGGCACAAGATTATCCCGCAGTAGGTTGTCATTGCTTTCTGCAGTAGACTGCTTGCCAGCCAAAGTTATAGAACGCAATCTGTCCTGTTATTTAACCTATATCTGGAGGGAAGAGACGGATTAATACCTTTCCCAAAGGTATTTGCGCATGAGTGAATGCAAGGAATTCAACTGGAATTCGAACTCGGCTTGCCGATTCCTCATTCTGAGTTGATATCCACTGCACCACAACGCACATCCACAAAAGATACAATCAACTCAAAAATTAATCAATTAAAAATGAATACACAATTAACACCCAAAATCATGTGGATAAACTTACGAAAGTGTGAGCATATGTTTGTAAACAGATACTCAAATGTAAATGCATAGATGTGTGCATGTGCATGCGAGTGCAAACATACAGATATGCACATGTATAAACATACATATACAAACATGCAATCATCACCCTTAAAACTAAGTGGTCAACACACCATGAAATAATAAATCATCAATAATCCAACACACCTTAAATACCAGCAGAAAACCAGAAGATAATGAAAAAAGTAGAAAAAGAAATAAGAAAGAGAGGAAGATAGATAACCAGATAACATGACATTCATCAAATGAAAAAAAATCCTCCACTCACAGATTTACACACAAAAGTAACAAATAACACCAGTTCCTCTGCAGTATATAAATTCACAAATACTAAAAATATCATCAGTAAAACCGGACAAGCCCTGACAAGCGCATTCTTATATGTTCGTAAAACCTCAAAGTTGGCATGATGGAAAGGACACTAATCGGTTAAGTGACAAGTTTTTGATATTAATTATATATAAACATGTTTCATTAAAAAATATGTTTATATATACATGTTTCTTTTTTCTTGGAAATCAGGAATATAAAAATGTTCCATAATTTTCAATTTTCCAAGTCTTTCAGCCTCTTAACAAGCCATTTTCAGGGATGTTATTTTTCTGGTATTAGTTCTCATATTTAACTATAATGTAAATTTTTATGTTTTAATGTTTTTTGATAAAGGTGAGTTCTTTGAAGCTGTCATGTGATGCACATGGCTCTGGGCCTCGTGTGAGCATCTGCTTATTTTAAAAAACATTAAAAACTCAAAACATGAAGATATAACAACACTGGGAAAATAACATCCTTGAAAATGGCCTGTAAAGAGGCTGAAAGCACTTAGAAAGTCAAAACTTCTGGAACAATTTTACATTTCTTATCTCAAGCAAAAAGGAAACATGTAAGAATGCAGGTAAACCTAAGAATAATGACTAAATATTTAAATAAGATAATCTCAACTGTTATTGCCTTAAATCCACCTACAATAAGCAATTTAACTTAATTACAATTAATTATGGATATAGTAAAAACAATAGTTCAAGTGTGGTGATCTGATTGTTAAATGAGGTCTGAGGTGTAGTTTTCAAAATATTGTTATGTGTTTACACCATTATTTTAGTTAATGAAACTTCTTCCATTTAGTGAACTTTTTTATTCAAGTTGTTTTCTTTGCCTCATAATTCTGTGCCCAACAAATGCAAGTCGAACTGAATTATTAACCATATATTCAAATATTTTCGAATCTCCAAGTTTTGAAAATGAGATTTATTTCGAAAAGATGTTAGAATAAATCCAAAATTTATACTAAGAACCAATTGCCTGCATCCAGATAGAAAATCAATTGAGTAGCTACAAAAAAACTGAACGGGGCATGAGACAACCCTACAGCAATGCTATCATAAGGGAACTAGAGATCCTAGCATGATTTAATATTGGTAAATGGAATCTTTGGTGTTTATTTATTATCTACCTCCAAGAACATGTACCTGATAAATGGTAATCAAGCTAATTATTGTTTTATTATTTTATATGTTAGACTGGGTTCCTTGCAATTCTTTAACTTTCATAAGATATTTATGCATGGATTTTGTTAATTTTTTTTCAAGGTGCTATTTATTTAATTTGAAGTCTTTGAAATTTTTTTCTGGCAAGGTGGGTAATAACTTTACAAAATACAGATAGAATGTCTTGCAGAAATAAACATTTCATCTTAAAGCTTTTTGATTGTTACATACCACTCAATTAAGTCTTATCCAAGACCGCTATGTTGGCGAGGCATCAGAATACATCAACTGCCCCCCTGCAGAGAGTAAAAGTCTCTCAATGAGGCCACCTGTTGGCCGTGGGTGGCGACTCATGTTGTCTGGGGACAGGATCCTGGTGATTGAGCAGGCCATGGCCCGGGTGCAAAGAGGCCATGGTTCTGCAACACATCACTTCGGCCCTTACCTGGGCTAGAGGGGCGGTCGAAGAGGCCCGATCTGATCAACTGGCTGGTTAGGTCAAGCCCTAACATCTACTCCCAAACATACCCTCCAAAAACATTTTCTACCAAGAAAATGTTTTTTTTTGGCGGGGGGATATGTATGGTATCCTACCATACATATCCCCCCCCCCCAAAAAAAAACAAAAAACTACCAGACCATGGAATGTTATGTATAAGAAAACTACCACCAGCTTTCTATGAATAGATGTTAGAAGACGCTGGCTAAGGGTCAATCAATGGTGCAAGATACATAGTCCCGGACATGGCTGCAAGCCATCCAACTGTGCACCTACATTATGGGGTGGTACATTATGGGAGGAGACAGGTGCTCTGGGTCTCTCACGTCGTCGAGTATATTGGAGGGTAAGTCCCTGATCTGTCAGGGTGAATGGGTTTCCCCACTGACAGATCTTGTTCATGGGCTCCAGCCTGGTTTGGTGGGTGGGGATAACCCTCCAATGAATCATCTATTATATAGTATGTCTAATAAATATTCCAAACGCCCCCATATAGAATCTCCATCAGACTCAGAAAGTGAGTTTATTATTACAAAACATTTTCCTCAGTTTATTGTTTTTGAGTCGTTAGAAGAAAAACAATTAACAAAGATATCCCCATTTGTTATTGAAAATGTACTTTCTGGTGCTATAGTACCAAAGATGGTAAAGAAACTTAAAAATGGTATGCTACCTGTCCAAGAAGAAAAAAAATCATATTCTGATACACTTTTAAAAATGAAAACCTTTTCTGAAATAAAGATAAAAGCATATCCACACAACACGTTGAACAAATCTAGAGGTGTAGTCAGAAGAAATTAAGACTCAGCTAAAAACACAAGGTGTAATAGACGTTCGACGTATTCAAATTAGATAAGGAACAGATGTCATCGAAACAAACACATATATGTTCACTTTCAACCTCCCCAAGGTTCCAAAGGAATTAAAAATAGGATTTACAATTGAAAAGGTCAACCAGTACATCCCAAACCCTCTACGGTGCTTCAATTGTCAACTTTTTGGACACCATAAAGACAGGTGCACGAGACTTCCAACATGCAGAAGATGTGGAGAAAGAGACTCTGACCACCATGGGCAAGAATGTAACAAAAAAGCAAAATGTGTTAATTGTCTTGAAGATCACCCATTAGACTCCAAACAATGTATAATCTGGAAAAAAGAAAAAGAGATCAACACTATCAAGTTTACACATAATATATCCTTCTCTGAAGCTAGCAAGATAGTCGAAACAACTGGCTTATTCCCCACTAAATCATATGCATCAGTTACTAAACCAAAACCAAACAACTTTGAAAAACAAGAATGCCATTCTTGCAAACTCCTACTCAGTAAATTATCAAAACTTACACCAGAAACACTCCCCACTTTCTTGAAAGAAATTAATCCACTCACTGAACCTGACAATAACACTGACCCTTCAAGCATGGAAAAACCATCAACATCAAATACCTCTATTGCGAAACAAAAACCTGTTCTACAGAGGGAAACTATCCAAAAAAAATCGACTTTACGGAAGGAATCTAAGTCCACTCCCCCAAAGAAAGTCACTACTACTCAGGAGCAGACTGTACAGAGATCTTCTTCTAAACAAAGAACTATAGTGGAGAAAAACACCAAAAAAAAAAAAACAAAAAAAAACGATGCACATCTGTAGATTCAGAAGACATGGAAACGGAGAGTATCCCTCCTGTAGAAAACAACCATCTCAATTCTCATAAAGATAAATGAAAATCAAATACATAAAATTTAACCATGGCCAGCAAAATAATTCAATTGCAGAGGTGTAAAAGCCAATCTGAACGAACTTCTTCTACTAATATCCAGTCTATGTCCTAAAATAATATATTTACAAGAAACTTTTTTAAAACCGTCTGAAAGCATTAAACTCTGCATACAACCACATTGTAAATAACCCAAGTAGAGCTTCTGGAGGAACATCCATTCTTATCAATAACAAAATAGCACAAAACCAGATAAATTTACAAACTAATTTACAGGCAATTGCTATTACAACCACCTTACATCAGACTGTCACAGTTTGCTCCATTTATCTACCTACCAATATACCTATAGATGAAACAGAAATAGAAAATCTTATTAACCAACTCCCTCGTCCCTTCCTACTATTAGGTGACTTTAACAGTCACAGCACTAGCTGGGGATGCTCAGACACAAACAGAAGAGGAATCATAATAGAAAATATTATCAACAATAACAACCTATGTATATATAATAATAAGAAACCAACTTTTATTCACTCTGCTACAAACACATTCTCAGCAATTGATCTTTCTATAAGTGATCCAAGTATCTTTATGGATTACGACTGGACTGTTCATGAGGATACATGTGGAAGTGACCACTTCCCAATAACATTGGAACATATTGGTCCTGAAATAATATCAAAAATACCTCACTGGAACCTTAAAAAAGCCAACTGGAATAAATTCAAACAATTATGCAAATATAAACTCCTACCTGGAAAACATGAGAAAGACCCGATCACTCATTTTAGAGATACTATTATTTCTATAGCTGAGGAATGTATCCCTAAAACAACTTCATCAACTAAGTATAACCTGCCTTGGTTTAATGACAACTGTAAAAAGGCTATCAGACTATGGCATGCTGCATTAAGAAAATTCAACCACCAACCCACTGCTCAGAATTTAAACCATTTTAAAATATGCAGGGCTAAAGCATGCCGAATAATAAAAGAAGCCAAATGGGAGTCATGGAAGAGCTTTGTTTCCAAAATTAATAATAACACCAAAAGTAAAACCATATGGAATATGGTGCAGAAAATTTCAGGGAAAAACATCAGTTCCCCCCTCAAGCACCTCTGTATAAAAAATAACAAAATAACCCCAAAAAAGGACATGGCCAACCTGCTTGCAGACTCTCTTGCAAATAATTCGTCATTCAAAAATCACAGTAAAAAATTCCAGACTATTAAACAGGAATCAGAAAAAATCAAGCTGAACTTTAAAAGTAATAATGAAGAAGAGTATAATAAACCTTTTTCTTTTAATGAACTGAAGGATTCATTAAAGAAGGCCAATAACACAGCTGAGGGACCAGACGAGATATCGTATGAGTTCTTAAAACAACTACCTGATCAACCATTGAAGTATTTACTATCTATTTTAATGACATCTGGATCAGTGGTAATATCCCTGCCATATGGAAACAAGCCATAGTCATTCCTGTAGTAAAACCAGGAAAGATGCATCTGACCCCTCCAATTACCACCCCATAGCACTAACAAACTGTATGTAAGACTCTTGAAAGAATGGTAAATAACAGATTAGCTTGGTTTTTGAAATCAATAAAACAATAACCAATCTTCAATGCAGTTTCTGAAAACAGCGGAGTACTATGGATCATTTAATAAGACTGGAAACTTTATCCAAAAAAAAAAACATATTACTGCTATTTTCTTTGACTTGGAAGAGGCATACCATACCACATGGAGATATGGTATCATAAAAAATCTCAAAGAAGCTGGACTGATGGGAAGGCTACCTATTTTCATCAATAACTTTTTAAACAACAGATTATTTAATGTCCGTGTAGGAGCATGCCTCTTGGACCCCAAGGAAATGGGAGTCCTACAGGGGAGTATTTTATCTGTAACATTATTCAACTTAAAAATCAACGATATTGTTGGATGTATAAACCCAGGTGTGGATTGCTCACTGTATGTTGATGATTTTTTAATCTGCTACAGCTCAAGGTATATCCACATAATTGAGCGGCAGCTTCAACAATGCATTGACAAAATAAAAAAAATGGTCAACCAAGAATGGATTTAAGTTCTCCACTAACAAAACAAAATGCATGCACTTTTGCCAGCTTAGAAAATTACATCCAGATCCTCTGTTAAAACTGGACGGGATTCAGATTCCCATTGTAGACCAACATAAATTTTTAGGACTAATACTGGATAAAAAGCTCACCTTTATTCCACACATCAAACACTTAAAAAACAAATGTAACAAAGCTATCCAACTGATACAAGTTATGGCCCACACAGATTGGGGAGCTGATAGACAAATGTTACTAAAGTTACATAGATCATTAGTGCAATCGAAATTGGACTATGGCTGCTACATATATGGCACCACCAGAAAGTCATACACAAAGTCATTAGACACTGTTCATCATCAGGGGCTTAGACTGGCCTTGGGAGCCTTTTGAACTTCTCCCATTGATAGTCTATATACAGAAGCCAATTAACCGCCATTATCAATTTGCCGCAACAAACTAGCTTTACAATATTTGACCAAAATCCTCTCTTGCCCATCCAATCCTGCCTAGGACTGTATTGTAAACCCATTATATCACCCTCTCTATGATAGGAAAAAGAAAACAATTAAAACATTTGGCCTAAGGATGAAAGAAATCAACAGAGAATCTAATATAAACCTGGAATGAATTCAAGAATCATTCATTTCAGAAAGCCCTCCATGGGAAATCATCCAACCAACAGTATTGCTAAATCTCACCAAATTCCATAATCAAAGACCAACCCTACTGATTTCTATGAAGAACTGAACAAGATTGTCGATAGTTTCCCTTCCTATAAACATGTATACACAGATGGATCAAAAGAAGGTGAGAAATGTGGATGCTGTGACCTACTAGATAACGTCACAAAAAAAGACGTCTACCCGATGGAGCATCAATTTTTAGTGGTGAAGCCACAGCGGTTGAGGTGGCACTTGATCTAATCACTGACAATGTAAGTGGCAGCTTCGTTATATTCTCTGATTCACTCTCTGTACTATTGTCCATCCACAACAAGAATCTTAATAACCCGATTATCATTAAACTTTTAAATCGATTAAATGTGATGAACAAAACCAAGAATATTGTCTTTTGTTGGATCCCCAGCCACATTGGCATTCGTGGTAACACGAAAGCGGACATAGCTGCAAAGGAGTCTCTGAGAGAGGATATCTTCAATATGAAGGTCCCATTCACAGATCAAAGGCCTATAATAAAAAGATATATTCAACTCAAATGGCAAAAACATTGGTCAACCTGTCAGAACGACAAACTCTTCCAAATTAAACCAAATTTGGGAGAGTGGAGAGGTGCATTAAGAAAATCCAGAAAGGAAGAGGTAATACTGGCTCGAATTAGGATAGGACACACCTTTTTTACCCACTCCTGGCTGTTAAGAGGAGTAGATCCGCCCAAATGCTCTAAATGCCAGATGAATAATAGAATAAAACACATACTAATTGATTGTACAGACCTGGCAAAAATTCGTCAACAGTTTTATAAAGTACAGAACTTAAGATTTTTATTTGAAAACATCAACATTGACAAAATACTAGCCTTCCTTCGGAAAATTGACTTCTTTAATAAAATTTAACTTTATTATATAGCTTCAACATAGACATATAAACTATAACATTTCCTCCTAGCTATGAGTAAAATAGCATGCTGTGTTCCAAATAAGCCTGTTTCCAGGGAATAACTGTCATTTAAAATAAAAATACGCTTCCGGCCTTAAATGACCCTTTAAATATTGATAGGCTGTTAAACAGGAACAAACAAACAAACAAACAACTCATCCAAGAACTTAAACTAATTCTCTGTATACCATTATCAACTTTGGTGTTATTGTAAAATAACAGCCTAAGACGTTACTCAACACCACCCTTGTTTTCATATCATCCTTCTCTATCCATAAAGGCTTCACCCTCTAAGTGAGCGCCATCTGATATATTTATTAAAGCTCAATATTCAAAACTAAAATTTACTTTTGAGAAATCACTTTTCATGTAATTCTACAGCCAAACTACGTTTCGTTTTATGATGATTACTTAACAATTCTGTTTCCATATCTTCAGCCAATTTTCTTAATATTCTGCATATTTTCTCTTTGTTTAAACTAACAGCACCAGCTTCTTCAAATAGGCAACTACACTTTCATTGTATCATTGAAATATTTCTCAAATCTCATTTGTAACATTCTTAAAGATAAATTTTTTCTTGTTTTTATATTTCTATTGTTTTCAATTTCTTTTTATTGTTCTCGGATCTATGTTAAACATTTTCCCAATTTCCAGTATTGTGAGTGTGTACATATGCTTATGTCTGTTTGTGCATTTGCAAAAACATATATATATATATATATATACTCTGACAGCCTGATTGAGCACTCTGGAAGAATGGTAGACTTTTAAAAAGCAGTAGTTACTCTAGCACTTACGCATCGCTTATTCAGTAATGAATTAGAGCACTCTAACTACTGGTGTATGATACATCATGCACTAAAATGTCTGCTTCCTTCTACTGAGCACCCATAGCTCAGAGGTAGAATTGCCGACTAACGCCAATTCGGTTGGGTTTCAATTCTGGGTAAAAGCAATCGGATGTTTAACCGTACTGATGAGCTGTGATACAGCAAAACAGATCTGTCCGTGAAGGACTATATATATATATATATATCTATATATCCATTGCTGTCATCAGCAGTGGTGGAACATGCTTGCATCAAGGTTATACCTCTATATGGCAAAATGGAAAAATTCAATGTGACATCCTTGTGCAAAATTATTTGAAGCATCTGCATTAGTTTCCTTTCTTTCACCATACGGTCTAGACCCACTAGAGTGACAGGGTGTAATTGATTTCTATTTTTACCTCAGGTTTGGTCATTTGCAGTGGTGTGCAGTAATATGAAACTATTTTTGGGATGTATGATGAAATTTGTTTGGCATTGAAAAACATTGCTTCATCTGAGATTGCATCAGATACTATTGTCTCACTGGTCAATTAGTTGTCGTAGGGACATTGTCTGTGATAGACGTTACTCCAAGGAAGTGTACAAAAATTATAATGCTGCACAAACACACTGGCAAGCCTTGCAGACAGATTGCAGATATTTTTGGCATCAGTCATGTCATCAAGGTGAAGAAACAAACTGCATTCATCAGTCCAAAATTGTAAAGGAAAATGCAGTTAAGAGAAAAACAACTCCAAGATGAGATGATGCATATGTGATCAGGGAAAGTGTGAAAGATCCTAGGAAGACATTCTTCGTTTTGTTTCAATTAATTTGCACAAGGATCTGTCTATCTAGCTATCTATCACGTAAAGGAAAATGCAGTTAAAAGAGAAAAATATTGCTAAGAGACGATGTATACACGATCAGGGAAAGTGTGAAAGATCCTAGGAAGACATTATTTGTTTTGTTTCAATTAATTTGCACAAGGGTGTATACATTTAGCTGTCAAAACGCTACTTTGCACAAAATAATGTTTTCATAGGTGAGACCAAATATATGCAGGAGAAGGAAATGAAATACAACAACAAATGACAGTCATAATTATACATTGAGAATGTTGTTTTTAAATATTTAAAATTTCAACTCTCTCTTTCTAATGTTAGTTGTATCTTTTTTCTATTGTCTCTAAGCTTAAAAATCAAACGACCGAACATGAATAACAATTAAGCAAATTTAGGATCTAACATTTTTTATTAATTTTATAAAGATGATATAACAACACAAATTGACATTGAAGATGGAACACTTTAGAAAACAAAATGATTTGTGAAGATAAAATACTTTTAAAAAAAAATGAAATCTCCAACATGAACTAATATATAAGACACAACAGTTTTAAAAAATGACATGTCGCGTGAAGACAGGATATTTGAAAAATGATGAAATTTACAGAGGACAAGAACCAAAATATTTTGATGAAAGCTAAAGATAATCAGACATTAGACAATTTGTATTTAACCTCTGTCCCTTTTGCCTTCAGTTTGTCTTGTCAGAATCAAATTTTCCAAGCTGATATTGTCGTTGTAGAGATGGTCATGTCTAATACAGGGCTCATTCACAAACATAGTTGACAATCCCCACAACTTAAGATTATTAGAATTATCAGAAAGTTATCAGCAGGTGGATTTATGGAAGAATAAAAGTTTCTATGTTAAGTAGAAATTTATTAATACAACAAAATAATATGAATTGGTAGAAGTTAAACATTTAATGAGTAACAGTAGTAAGAAGTTAAGGGTATCAAGAGCTCATAGTCGTAATTTGTGTGTATGTATGTATAAGCGTTATCATTGGGTAGGAATGTTTTTGAAATTATTGCTCAGTCTTAACGGGCTCCGTTCGGTTATCAAGTAAAATGGTGAACAGTGAAAGAAAAGAAGTGAGAGAGCAAGATAGAAATAATAATGATTGCTTGATGTTTGTCCTTATGGCCATATCATGTTGAATACACCGGTTCTCGCTTGATCACTGATGTTAAGCAACATTGAGCCCGGTCAGTACTTAGATGGGTGACCACTTGGGAATACCAGGTGCTGTAAGTGTTTAGTGACAGATATGTGTTGTGGTGCAGTAGATATCGGCTCAGAAAGAGAAATCGGTGAGCCGAGTTTGAATTCCAGTTGAATACCCTGCATGCACTTAAGCATTGGTACCTTTGGGAAAGGTATTAATCTGTCCCTTCCCTCCAGTTATGGGTTAAATAACAAGAGTATGACTTGGGGACCCTGCCCTTAAAAACAAATTCCAATGAATCTTGATACTCGAAAAGAAAAAAAGTATTACTAGACACAAAACTTGTACAAAAGGAACAATAAATTGTTGAAAGAAAAAAGTTATTACCAGCAATAAGTAAATAAAATTTAGTTGGCAATCAATGACCCGCCGAGGTTGATATGCCGTAAAAACAAAACAACCAAAAAAATTGAACTTTGTCAAGGAATGTGTTAATACGCACATCTTCTTTTTGGTAACAGGCAAACTTTTTTTTTAAATTGACAATATTTAAGAAAATTTAATATTGATTAAAGATAAATATACAGTGATGATAAAATTTTCCGTCAGTTAAGTGTCATACGTGATATATGCTTAGGCTATCATGTCTCGGAAGAGACATGACTGACTGGGCAGAAGATTATCCCACAGTAGGTTGCCATTGCTTTCTGCAGTAGACTGGTTGCCAGCTAAGGCTATAGAACCCAATCTGTCCTGTTATTTAATCTATAACTGGAGGGAAGAGACAGATTAATACCTTTCCCAAGGGTATTTGTGCGTAAGTCAATGCAAGGCATTCAGCTGGAATTCGAACTCGGCTTCCTGATTCTTCGTTCCGAGTCGATATCCACGAAAATTTTACAGAACTTTAAAAAGAATTATTTTAATATTTCTTATATATCTGTTCAGTGGACTATATTGCATTACTAAAAATATTCCAAACAATGTCAAATATTGCTGTAACTAAAAATCCAAATACTAAAATAAACACTTTTATAAAAATCAAATATTACCAAATAATTAAAATAAAACTTGCAATAGGATTAGATTTAGTTATAGCTGAAAAAACTTCACATTTTTTTAATTAATCTTTTTTCAAAATAACAAGAAAAATGAATAAAGGTACTAATTTATTAAAATCATTTTAATTTACTGATTATTTTATTTTTGCTAAAATTTTAATTTCAATTTTTATGGTATCTTAAATTAAAACAGCAACATTTTTTTTCAGTAATTTTAAATTCAAAGGAATGTAAAAATGTTATTTTTTTTCTTTTCGGCTCGGCTCATCGCTGCTACAGAAGAACAGGAAGGAGAAGAAAAAGCAATTTTTATTCATGATTTTCTTTCTTCTTCACTCAACCTTAATACCTCAAACTTCTTTGACTCACTTCTTCCATAGGGAGGGGCACACGGAAAAAGAAACCTCATCTGTTTACGCTATTTGACTAAATGAAAACTTGTTGACAATTTATCTTAAGAAAGGACATTAAAAAATGATCATAAGTGCAAGAAGCAGAGCAAAATATTATCAATAATTTAATTTTTATTGCCATAAACATAGTTTATCCTAGAAAAGGTTATGATACAAGAGACAGGGTCAAGTAGAAGTCCATGATAGCCTGCACCCTGATGGGACACGGCACATGAAGAAGAAGATTAAATGCCTGTGCTGCACACATGGATGCGTTGGTACAGATAAACAGGATGTGATGGGGAAATTTTCACCATTTTATATTTTTAACTAGAAGTATAGCCCGGCGTTGCTTGGGTGTAATGAAAGCTTTAAAACTAATCCATGCTTCTAGAGCACAGACTCTTTGGACATTGGCACGAAAGACTAAAAAGCAATAGTTGTTTCCAGTTAAAGTGAAACCGTAGACTGAAAGAAAAATGAATGGATGTAAGTCAAATTTTGATTTCCTGGTATTGATATCAAATAAGTTTTTTTCGTACTAAACTGAATTTTCAAGGCTAAATAAGTCCTCTGAGTAAATGGTAGCATGGCTGAGACTAAGAACTATAATTATATCTACTTATAGCCAAACTTGAAGCAAAAACTAAAATAAAAAGGCTGAAAAAAATACCGACATACAGACACACACACAAACATTTTATATATATATTATCAATTTTCTGCACTATTGTAAGAACCGCAACCTTGAAACTTCTGAGTAAGGTTTCTTATGTCTTTGTCTATGAGTGTTTGATATTTGATTAAAATCGGACCATTCCTTCTATAACCCAATTTTTCTAATTATCGATTTTCGATATTTATCAGGGGGACCTTGACACAAAACTTAGCTAAGAATGCTTACATACGCTTATAGTACAATTGTGTAAATTTTCAAGAAAATTGGTTCACACACAGACACACACACACACACACAAAGTTCCATTTATAAATAAGTTTAGTTAATAAGTGTTAATAATCAGAAGATAGAAGTGTATGTCTGAAAAGTATAATTACACTGTGTCTTGACTGTCATCTGACTGCCTAACAGTGTGTCCCCAGAAGTCACACAGGTTATTATTTATAGCAAGAGAAAGAGTCCATTCCACACAGAAGGGCACCATAATTGAATTGTAACTTGACTCTCCAATTTCTAATTGCAAGTTATCATTTACATTTGCAAATCCAAGTACGCCAAGCATTTACTGACATAGGTATTGACCAGGTTCGATATTGCTTTACTTTGGAGATCATGGGGCAAACAGTTTAATAACATTATGCGACTGAAATGACAAAGTAACAAGGTTCAAACAAACAAAAAATGGTGATTTGTGATGCATTTAAATTTTTCAGTTTATGGGGGCAGGGAAGCAAGAGATCAGATGGGAGTATCAGAAAAGAGAAATGAGAAAAAAAGAAACAATTAGAATAAAACATATGACTGCATAGTTAGCTTCACAGTGATACCTAATTGCCAGTCTAGTACACTTCAATTCATGCAGTTGAAGCACCAATTAGAAAAGCCCTTCAGAACAATTGCCATGAAAATATGAAAGTAAAACTCAAGAAATAAACCAACGCATATGTCCAGGCAGATTATTTCCCACCAAAAAAGTTTTAAAGACTTTTTACATTGTTTGAACTGTTGTCCTCATCTTTCTTGTCATAATCATGATGCTTTGGCCATTGTATGCTCTGGTCGTCTTCAGGTGATTAGAATTTCAACCAAAATCCTTTATTTTATCCAGCAGGGTAGATTGTTCTAGTTCCACATGGTGTGGATCTTCTGGCAATCTCAGTTTCAGTTAATTTCTTTTAGAAACTCAACTTTCCAAGTTTTAGTTCACCTCTTCTTAGGCCAGGTATTGAACCTTAAACTCTTTGGGTCAAGTTGCTAGATTACTTCAACCAATGCTTTTATCAACAGTCTAAACAATGTAAATAGTGTAAATAGTTTCAATACCTGATCTTGTAAATATAGAAAGGCATTTATTAATCTAATAGAAAACTTGAATAAGAATGGAAATAACATTCAGGCAAAGAAGATCTTTGGGAAGCAATTAGGGTTAAAGTTCAAACTGTAGAAAGGTTAACACAATGAATGAAGTTTATGGAATGTCAAGGTTCCCAAATTTAATAATAAAATAAGTTTATTTAAGTCTATGAAAGTTCATCATATATTATTCATATAAATATATATCCTGAATTTTTTTTAATATCAGTTGGTTAGTTCTAATTATGAAAATATTGACTTGTATAATATCATTTGACACAGTGAATGTGTGTTTGCCTGTCTTCTGTCTGTCTGTCTCTAGTAGTGATGGCAGAAGTATCCCATCTCTTCAGGTCTGCAATTGTTGCTGCATATATATATATATATATATATATATATATATACACACACACACACACACTTAAATGATATACCTCACCCAGACATAGTCATTGTTCAGTATTTACATTATTTGGACAATTGTCCTCATCTTTGTTGCAATTTGTGCATTTGTATGATGTTTTGGCTGTTGTATGCTTCGACCTTCTTCAGGTGCTAGGAATTTCAAACTGAATCTGTTATTACAATCACTGGGGTATATAATCTTCATTCCTTGAATAGTAGTGCATCTTTTGTTAGTCATGAGTTATCTCCCTCTTGTTCACCACTGCTTTAGCCTGGTATTGAACTCACAACACTTTGGATCAAATCACAGGAATTAACCAATGTCTATATCCACTGGTCCATGTGTCTAAGCAAGGAATGAAGATCATATATCCCAGTGATTGTAATAAAGGTTTCGGCTAAAAATTTCTAGTAACTGAAGAAGGCTGGGGTGTACTAGAGCTGAAATGTCTTAGACATGGCGGTGAAGATGAGAACAATAGTCTGAATAATGTAAATCCTGTAGATACTACCTCATCTCAAAAATATAGACAAATAGTTATTGTTAATGTGAAAAAAAAAAGGAAAATAATCCATTAAATGTGCATCTAAGCACCAATTTTGAAAGTAGACTTGCCAAATAATGAACACACAAAATAAGGAACTCAGTCTTCCGGACTGAAGATTGTGTTCAAGCATAAAGCAGTCTGTCATTGCTTGGTGTCTACTATAGTGTCCATATATATATATGGCTCAAATAACAGAACAGATTAGGTTCTATAGCCTTGGTTGACAGCCAGTCTATCACAGAAAGTAATGGCAACCTATTATGGGAAAATATTCTGTTCAGTCAGTGATGTGTTTTTTGAGACATGGTCACCAAAGCGTGAATGGCACTTAATGGACTGTAGGTGAATTGGAAACTTTTCCACCCAAAAGAACTGTCCCGTCAATTGATCACCAAAAACATTAACACAAAGTTGTAGAAATTAAGATGTATGCTTAGATAAGTGCGTTAAGTCCCAAGTAGAGTGGTTTCAAGAAGAATAAAGTGCAATTTATTATATGATTTACATTCTGGACAGTACACAAACTGCACGCATATCATTGTGTATTTGGGCAGCAATCCCTCTTTTATACAAGTTTGATTAAAAATGACTATCCACATGTGAAAGAAAAATTTCTAAAAATAATGGAAGCATTAATAATAATAATAATAATTATAAAAAAGAAACCAGCACTCAGTAACATCATTTGAGAACATGGACATAATGTGCTGACCATGTTTGGAAAATAAAAATAAACATTCCCATAATTTTAGATAGATGCATTCAGTTAAAAATACCAAAAAATGCATCCTTGACTTGATAGAAGCTAAACAAACAACCAGACCATTCAAATATACAGAACATGTAAAAAATCTTTACACTCTTTTTTTGTCCGGAAAAGAAAAATGCTTAAACAAACGAAAGAAAAATTGAGTAAATATCTTAACTGCAGTACCTTGTCAGTTTTTTTTAATGAAAAAAATATATATAGTCATCCACAGACAGATGTGTTTCACTGTATCACAGCTCATCAGTACAGTTAGGCATCCAAATTGTCATCAGTTGATGATTCTACATCTGAATTATGGGCACTCATTAGAAGAAGGCAGAATTTTAAGCACGTGATATACCATGTAAACATGCACCAGTAGCTAAGAGTGTTCCAATTCATTGCTGAATGAACAATGTGTAGATGCTAGAACAGGAACTGCTTTTTCAAAGACTACCATTCTTCCAGAATGCTCAATCAGGCTGTAAGAGCGTAAATATATATATATATATATATATATATATAAGAAAAATTAAGGCAGACACATTATTTCATGGTAAATCGGAAGTGTAGACCTATTTCAGGTGAACTATCATCAGCTTCTGTCTTTATTTTACAAAGGATTTTATCATGCAAAATCTTTTGTAAAATAAAGACCGAAGCTGATGGTTCGCCTGAAATAGGCCTATACTTCCGATTTACCATGAAATAACGTGTCTGCCTTAATTTTTATATTTGCTCTGTATGTATTTATATACATATATATTTAGAGCTCTCTTAGAGAGTTATCCTACCACTGTATGTACAGGATACTTCTTTGGATTCTTCTATACCTACACTGCTTGCTGATATATATATATATATATATATATATATATATATATATATATATACACACTGGGAGAATGAGGGTGTATATATATATATATATATATATATATATATATATATACTGAGAGAATGAGGGCATACCAATGCTTATACCCATCTACAGATATTACTAGAGTTATTGGTGATCTTTTAGTCTACTTAAGGGTAAAATGTTAATGAGGAATTTTTCAATGGTCCAATCAGAAAGTAATTAGTGTACATAAATGCAGAAGTAAATCTGTTTCCCTTAACGAACTGACTTTTATTTGCCCTGATAAGGCCGTCAATTCTAATCAAAGGAAGCACTAATGAAGCAACTAAAAATAAACAAAAAATTCCTCATTTGCCAAAAGAAATTGAATAATGAGCAGAAATGAAAAAAGAAATCAGAGGAGAAACATTAATATTAGACTGAAAAATCAATAATCAATAATCAAAGAATGTTCAGTATCAATCATCCATATCTGTAATATAATT
Organism: Ascarosepion bandense; assembly: GCA_037127315.1. NCBI lineage: Eukaryota > Metazoa > Mollusca > Cephalopoda > Sepiida > Sepiidae > Ascarosepion > Ascarosepion bandense. The sequence continues at coordinate 213,856 of JBBBDQ010000565.1, read as the reverse complement.
TATAATTTGCAATGAACTAAAATGTCGATTGTCCTATACTTTTTGAAGATATGTCAGGGAGAAGTTGCAGAAAGAGACAGATATAATACAGCATATATATATATATATATATATATATATATATATATTAGTCATCCACATACAAGCCTATTTTGCTGTATCACAGCTCATCAGTGTGGCTAGACACATCCACTTGCTTCTGACCGGGATCGAAACTTGACCAATTTGGTGTCAGTCGGAGTCACTACCCCCAAGCCATAGGCACATGGAATCAGAGAAGGAAAATTTTAACGTGTTGTATATAAGCAGTGTACACACACACCAGTCACTGAAACAACTCAATTCATTTCTGAAGAGTAATGCATATATCGCAGAAGTTTTTTTTTTTAATCATTTCACCCCAAGCAAGGCATTCTACTGCCACTATTGCGCAGGGGTTACATAGGGGAATGTGATGAGAAAGAGTGGTTAGGGGGTTATGATATTTCTATTCCTATTTTTTCTTTGGGGGTTACTTTTCTTGTTTACATGTTTAATATTTAGGTAAACTCCGAAGAAAAAATAGGAATAGACTGAGTGTGGGAGAAAAAGGAAAAAAAAAGAGAAAAATTGGCTAGTATGTATTCTTTGGGGCCAGATCCCAAAATGAATCTGCGCTCTGATTAGTTAAAAGAAACACACATGTAAACTTTATATCTTCGCACATACATACACAGCAAACCAAAGGTTTTTGGTATTTAAATAAAAATCATCTGCACAACCAACATCAAACATTGCCTGATGAAGAGAATCTATCTTGAAACCTAGGAATTTTTGTGTCACAATGTACAATTAATATATAACTATATATATATATATATAAACTGCTCTCCTTTAACCAGCATACAGAAAGTTTCCTGCCAGCTAGCAGAATGGATGATTCAGTTCTTCTTGTGCACAAAACACTGCACCTCTAAGATTTTCAACCAATCTGAAGTGGAATAAATGTATATTTCATTTGTAGCTGTATCACTGCTAGGAAATCTGAATTTCTGTGTTGGGCAGAAATAAATTTATAAATTTACCAGTCATCCGTGCATTGAATACTGTTGCAATATCTGGTCAGGTGCTTCTACTGTTCATCCTGAGTTTCTTGACAAAATTCAAAGAAGTTGAGTAAGGTATTAAGAAATGGGACAATTTTGCTAGAAACTAGGAAGAGAGTACTGGATTGCTACGTACTGTCCGTCCTTCAATATGACAGCGAATGCTGGAGAATACCATCATAGATGAAGGAAAAACTTGAAGCAACTGAAATGTGGTTCTACAGAAGGATGCTGCAAATATCATGGGTTGAGCATGTGAGCAATGATGAGGTCCTAGAAATGATGGAAACAAAAAGGAAATTAATACTGAGCATCAGGAAGAGACAAGTTCCCAGCACATGCAATGAGGAAGGAGGGCTTGGAGAATCTGATACTAACAGGCCAGATAGAGGGTAAAAGAAACAGGGGAAAGCAATGGATAACATATTTGAAGGGCCTAATGAGGTGGATGACGGAACAAGGATTGCATGGTGTAACAGGAGAAGGCATGCTCAGAGCCACCAGGGATAGGGAAATGTGGAAATCATCTCAAAATCAGCCAATTTCTCACCAACACAATGTGGCTTCCTTTTGTCGTTTCTACAAATATTTTCATGGTAACTGCTCTGACAAGTCTCCTTTTCCTGGTGCTCTGAGGGCTACTAGATTGGCATCTAGGTCCCACACTTTTACTTTTTATTTATTGTTAAATATATCCACCATTTCTACTGGAATAGTTTCTTTTCTCACATTTCCTACATGTGAAACTCATTTCTGTTTCTCTGATTAATACAATCACCAAAAATTTAAATGCAATGTCAGTTGCCATCTTGTATTTTCTTGAAACCCATTCAGCTTTTATCCTTTACTCAATACCCCATGTACCTCGTCTTTTTACTTACCACAACTCTCTACACACTAGTGGCAGTCCTGCCTTGCTTGGGGTGAAATGATTATATATATATATATATATATATATATATATATATATATGTGTGTGTGTGTATGTGTAGGGTGAATATCAATCACATCTTAAATATGGCTAATAAAAATATTATACATAGACTTCTCTTATATAGACACTGACAGAAATCAAAATTGTAAAATTCTAAAGGGTCAATTCTTACTTTTACCTGTGTATGTGTTATGCTGAAAGGTAGCAGATAGGATGATGAAATCTTGAGCCATATTGTTTTGTCATGACATCGCCATTCTTCCAACTTAGTTTTAGGGGTAGATAATTTCATATTATGCTTATCAGTCTACTACCTTTTGAGCTGAACATGGCAACAAGGTTGACAAGGAATGACAAGACTGATTGTAATCAACACCCAAACGCAAGGGTCTAGGCGATCTCATTGGCTGAACCGGCGCAAGAGGGCCGTGTCAGTCGGGCTACCATAACTAAGCCAGACGTCGACATACTATGCAACTGAGCGCCCAATGCAACCCAGTTTGCCAGATCTCGCCTGTTTTAGTCCTCTCTAAGCCAAAATGTTGGTGCTTCTGTTCAAGTGTGTTAGCTTCTTTGTTGTGCAGAGTTGTTCACCAAAAGCAAACTCACGTGAATGGACTTGTCTAACTCCTTTTGATTCTAACTTTTACCTGTGTATAGTATCTGTTATGCTGAAAGGTAGTAGATATGATGATGAAATCTTGAGCTATATTGTTTTGTCATAACAATCATAAATAGGCCTCATGCCATATAGATTGACAAATGCATCTTTTGTTTAGTTATAGCATTTCAAAGACGGGGTATGATTTCAAACTTCATGGGGTTATATGGTCATTTTGGAAAAATTATATGCATATGTATATGGCACACTGATCAAACAGCTACAATGAATAGGAAGTTGGAGAGAGCCATGATTGTTCATCACCTGAAGGGACACAGAACATTTAAGAAAAACAAATGATTATTCCTCCAACTGTAAACCTGGTTCTGGACGACCAAATGGAAGAGATATTAGTTGGAACCAATGCCTGGTTTTCCCTAGTAGGGAGCAAATGTGAGTAAATGTTGTTAGTGTTGTTGAAATGTTTTTAAAAAATGAAATATTAAAACTCATTGAAACAATGAAACACCCACACTTTATAAATTATCAAAACTACATAAACCTTGTATACTGATGAGATGCATTATATCAGAAATAAGTAGTGACTCACACAGACTAGTCAGTACACCCTAGCCAAAATTTTAACCCCACTTCTTTTTAAAAATCACTGTTCAGTTAACTCTGTGGTTCTTACAAATAAGTTCAATAACATAGACATAAAACACAAATATATGGCAATTTGGGAAAATTTACTGGAAGGAAAAATAAGCTTTGTCATTTTTTAATTTAAGGAGGCTTTTGTGAAATATTAACATCAAAAGATGATTGGACCTCTTTGATCGGAATTAACAAGTGACAATCATCTGCTGTACACAAATTTTTCCCAATATTATAAGTAGAAAATATAAAATAGATTTTTAAAATACAATTATGTATTTTCATTGAGTTTTATATTTTTATAATATATATTTTATTTATAGAAAAGTCTTTTTTGCAGTGTGTAGCACTTGAAGTGAGTGCTATCATTGTAGACAGAGGAATTAATAAAACCACAGAGCTTACATTTGAATATAAACAAAACAAAGTAAAATTATTGAAAACATTTATGTTAAAAGTTAAATCAAAAATTAAAATAGCATAACCAAACAAAAAAAAAAGGGCATATAATATTTTCTGACCATGAGAAACTGAGGAAATGTATTCACTGGAATGAACCTTATTTTTTAAAAGACATCCAATTAGCTCTAGTTTGAGTTTCTGATATGAACATTTGCCATGAAGGAAGGAACAAAAATGAGATGAAAGATAAACTATTTACACTATTTATATCTATATATATATATATATATATATATATGTGTGTGTGTGTAAAGAAGTAATTACTATACTCATGTTGAAAAACCTTCCATGGATCTACGAACTACGAAGAAGGGAAAAAATGGTTTTAAAAAAGAAAGAGCTAAGTACATGAACAACAGTCAAAAGAGCACAGACCGAGTCAGCATGTAGCCAAAAGAAAAAGCCCCGACACAAGCAATCAACTCACAAAAATGTGCTAAATACTTAGGTAGAGTGGAATAAATAAAGAATACCTAGAAAGCCCCATAACCTACGTAGGTTTGACCTAAACAGATTGTTAGGGAAAGCCAGCTTTTCCTGAGAATCTGTTTAGGTGAAACCTATGTAGGCTGTCTGGCTTGCTAGGTATTCTTTATATATATATATATATATATATATATTAAAAATTATAGTTTAGAACATGTACAAATTATCATCTACTACAAAGTGTATGTATGTATGTATGTTTTGTTGTAGATGGTAATTTGTACATGTTCTAAACTATAATTTTTTATATTGAGCACTATTTTAAATTAATGTTTTGAATGTTGCTAATATTTTCTTCGTTCCTTGTTCACTTGGATATATATATATATAGGATATTCTAATTCCACATGTCATACCTCTTTCAGATATCTTTAATTCTTCAAGTTTTCTTCCCCTCTGTTGTGGTTGGGTATTGAACTCACAACTCTTTGGGTCAAGTCACTGGATTACTTCAACAAAAGCTTTTATCCAGACAAGATGAAATAACAGGTTTGATTAGAAATTGCAAAAACACTGTAAATATGAAAATAAAGATGAGGAAAATTGTCTGAACAATGTAAACAGTGTAATTAGTTACAATACCTCATCTCAGAAATATAGATAGATCCTGAAGAAGGCCAGAGTGTACAATGTCCAAAAAGTTTTGAATATGACAATAAAGATTAGGAAAATAGTCTGAACAACGTAAATAGTGTAATTAGTTACGATACTTCATCTCAGAAATATAGACAGATAAATATAAACTAGTCTATTATGATGAAAGCTTGTCATCTAAGTGATTCAAATAAATTATGACTATTGTATCTATTATTATTATTATTTATTATGTGTAAACTGTCAATATATTTGAAGAACTTTTCAAATTCTGCTTGAACTTCTCCAATTAGGAGTTAGTTATATTGTTGTGTAATGAGTCTAGATAAAAATAGACAACAAAAAGTAGAAAGAATTCAAATATAATTAGTTAGGCTTTTCCTTAAACTACTTTAACTCTTTCTTTCTCTAAACTTCTCTTTCCATACTTCTTTCAACCAACAAAAAGGCAACCCACAAATAAAAAGAGGAAGAAGAAAAATCTAAACCCTACCAAAAACACTGGAAGTTGGCAGTAGAGCTTTACTTGTTTGTGACTGAAAAATACCAAAGTCAGGGAGGCTCCTTGTAAAATTTCTGTTTGAAAAGAAAAAGATAAGAAGCCCAGAGAAATAAAATATTTTGGTCACTCAAACAGTCAGTTAAGTGCCATACGTGAAACACACTTGGGCGATCATATCTCAAAAGATACATGACTGGCTGGGCAGAAGATTATCCCGCAGTAGGTTGCCATTGCTTTCTGCAGTAGACTGGTTGCCAGCCAAGGCTATAGAACCCAATCTGTTCTGCTATTTGACTCATAGCTGGATGGAGAAGAGATAGATTATATTACATTATTATATTAAGTATAATTAGTGGGGGATCAGTTTATTACTTCAAAACAATAGAAAACCGAGCCCCCTCTTTATGTCCAGTAGAAGTTTCAATTATGTTTCCAACTATTATATTCAGTCAGTAAGTTAAGTGCCATATGTGAAACACGCTTGGGCGATCATATCTCGAAAGATACATGACTGGCTGGGCAGAAGATTATCCCGCAGTAGGTTGCCATTGCTTTCTGCAGTAGACTGGTTGCCAGCCAAGGCTATAGAACCCAATTTGTCCTGTTAGTTAATCAATAACTGGAAGGAAGAGACGGATTAATACCTTTCCTAAGGGTAAAAGGTCAAAAATACCTTAAACCCTACCTTTTTTGGTATCAAATAACCCACAGAGTTTGATATGCCGTTAAACAAAACCCTACCCCAACCTTCTCCAAGTGTTTGAAATTTTGAACTGAACCTATTTATAGACAAATATTTTATTGATCTCTAATCTAAACTCCATAGATTAAATAAATGGTTCAGTTTAATGGAAGCCCTGAAGGTCACCCAGATTGACTAATATTTGAAGAATAGCTGAAATGTTTTGTTAATAACAACGAAGATGAGGATATTAGCCCTAATGTAAGTGATGTTAATAAAGTGAGTATTTTATTGTCTATCACTTGGTTGGTATTTTGTCACTCAAAATCTTGTATCTTGATGGTCAGCACGTGGCTCGTACTGTACGTATTGGAGAGCAAATCAGCATGACACCACTTAACCAAATCAGCATGGTCAACAAATTCAACATGAAACTAACAATATGCAAGTTCAATCATCAAAACAATGATCAAACTTATCTGCTCGCAAACGTCCTCAGATGGTCAATGTAGCATAGCAGAAAACAAGTAAATCATTCAACCAATTACAGGATATTTTTTCTGTCCAGTCTCACAACATGCATAAAAAGATTCCAGCTGGCAAATATCATTTCATGTTGATTGAATCTCCAACATCTGGACAGACTTAAAAGTCAGATCCAATAAACTGAACAAACAATGCCTTTTGCTTCACCCTTCAATCATCGTTTGCTTTCTACACTTTTTTTTAATTGGTCACTTGAGACAACAGAGAAAGAGAGATTTTGAAAGAAGACATTAAAGCTTAATCGTACATTACGGCAGGCTGGTTTCGGAATTGTACTCAATTTGCAAGTTGGTGTTAGGCATGATAAGTAAAGAAACTAAATATTTTGTTCTAAATTCTTTTTATTTTTTAAGGAAACGATTTTACAAATCAACTTTAGGTGCAAAATTTTACCACTGTAATTAAATTCGGTTGATCATTGAAAGCCTTATAGCACAGCTTTATAAATTTTATAATTTACTGAAGTTTCACAATTCATATATGGACAAGATGCAGGATACAAGCACATTTTTTAAAAAATTATTGTGCCATCAATTGAAAACTTCATTTAATTCAAAGGGAAATTATACTGATCCATTTAGCTATATTATGACGTGATATATTAAACACAGTAGTTTTAGTTTGATTTCAATAAACAATGCAAATTTAATATAACACTTTTATGTATTTGTTTTTTTTTTATTACTTTGATCTAACAAAGGAATTAACAAATTTTATTAATTGAACAACTTTTTTTTGCAATCTTTTACAAATTTTATACTGTTTTTATTTATCAAATACAGTAAAAGATCAGTATGAACAAATTTTTGCTTGTGATGATTCATAATTTGAATTCTGGTTTGAAGATATTTTCCATCAAATGTATCTCACAAAAAACTATACTAACTTTAATTGGATTTATTCTTAAAATAGTAAAATTTTGAAGTTAGTTTATGAGCAAAAAAACTGCAGAAATTAGTAATTTCTGTGCATAGGTACAACAATCTTTTAAACTAAATGCTCAAAAATTGCTGAAAGCTATGAAGTTAATCTTCAGTGTCAGTACTTTTTTTTAATAATCGTATCGCCTCAAGCAAGGCATTTTACTGACACTGTTTTGCAGGGGGTATACATAGAAGGAAAGTTATGAGAAAAAGTGACAGGTTATAGACATGTCAGGAAGAGGGTAAGAGAAGGATAAGAATACTGATGAGAGTGGAGTGGACGGAGAAAGAAGCATGAGAGAGGATGCAGGTTAGTGAGATAGGAGATGACTATTGACTTTACATGTAAATTCTTGGAGATTGTAGCTGTCAGAAGAAAGGGAATTGCACAGACGAGAGGTGCTAGAAAAGAAACTGCTGGAGTAGGATTTGCATTTACATTTAATTGGTTTCACAGTAAAAAGGTGGGACCTAGTTGCTAATCTTGTGGCTCCAGTAAATTCATACATAGCGGGGAACCAGTGACCTAAGTTCATTGAAGTAGCAGCCGTGAAAGTATTTGTAGAAGAGACAGGGAAGCCACATTACACCGGTGAGAAAGTGACTGTATCCGAGCTGCCAAGTCGGGATCGATCACATTACAGATTTTCTGTTGGATTTTGTCAAGGACACCTAGGTGGATAGCAGGAGCACCCGACCAGATATGACAGCAGTATTCAATACACTGGCGGGTGGTAGATTTATATATATGCAGGATTGTTTTAGAAGGGAAAAACATCCTGGCCCTACACAGAGAACCGACCATCCTAGCAGCGGATGCATCTATGGATTCCATGTAGTGAAAGTTAACCTGAGGAGGCGCAGTGTTTTGCTTTCAGGGAGACTAGCCTGATCCATGCTAATGGTGGGGGGGTAGGAGTGATTGTCTGTGATCGTTAATAAATAACAGCTTCGTTTTGGGAGCATTAAAAGTCATACTTAGTGAAACACCAGTCTTTACAGTGAGAGCAATAATGATTTTTCTAAATGTAAAAATCAACTTTTCCTATTGCACACATGTAGTTACCTTCAAAGATTTTCTCCCAAACCCTCCTCTGTCATCCACTTGCTCAAACCCATCAAGCATGTTCCATATTGCTTTCCCCTTTTTCTCTACCCACCCTGTGAGTATTGGATTCTCTAAGCCATCTTTTCTTTTTATGTATTCCAGAAACTTCAGCTGTCTCTTCCTGATGTAAATTATAATTACATAGGACACACAGCCCAATGGATAAAAGCATTAATTGACACAAAGAGTTCAATACCTGGCTACAGCAGAGGTGAACAAACCTTCAAGAGTTAAGTTAAAGGGAGATAAATGATACTGAGACATTACACTCTACTCTGTTGAATAAAATACATCCAGTTAACTGAAGAAGGTCATAGTGTACAACTGCCGAAACATTATGAATATAACAACGATGATGAGGACAATAATCGAAACAATCTACATAATGATATTAAAATATATGAATGTGGGCTAAAAAATTCATAAGATGTCTATGAAGGAGTGATGCTAGAACTGTGAAATCTTGTATGCATTAATTTCAACTCTTTTTATTAATAACTGTATTGTTTCATTCCAGGTAAGAGAGGGGGAATGAAAAGTTTATAGGCTGACTATGAAGGAGTGATGCTAGAACTGTGAAATCTTGTATGCATTAATTTCAACTCTTTTTATTAATAACCCTGCAGCCCACTTTCATATGAAGTCTTCTTTATAAATATATTTTCTCTTTTTTTTTTAAAGTTCTTTATTGAAAATACCTTTAAAAATTTTACCATCATCCATCCTCTGGACATGGCCTAACCAGCCAAAATGTTGCTGCCTCAGAAGAGAGTACATGCTGAGGATCAGTAATTTTTCAAGAATTGTATATCATTTTGTCCCCACACCACAGGTGATGTCCAGTATGTATCTCAGGCAAGTGCAAACTGTTACATCTTTGTTCTTAATGTGCATAAGGGGTGAAGGTACCACTACCATCCAAGAATGTCCTCGGGCTATAGGAATTAAATTCTGTTTCTAACACAATTACATACCCACATACATACCATATTAAAACACACTGAAACTTTTTCTGCCCAATAACTGACAATATTTACAAACAAGATAAGAATATTCTTTAATACAACACTATTTAAATCAAAGTGACTATTGGCTAGAAATTGACATCCCCATGTGAAATATTTGACCGATCAGAGAAAACTAAAACCATTTTTTTTTTCCGATCATACTTTCAGGAAAAGATTCTGATAAAAATCTACAGATTATAACTTTTAGAAGAGGCAGCTACATAGTTTTTTTCCTTTCCTCCAGCATGTGATGAAAGAAACATGTGCTGCTGATTTCAAATGAATCATCTGCAATAGCAACAGCTTTGGCTGGTCAGTAAATCTTCATTGATGAAAGTCTTTTCTAAATAATAGCTTTTTCTGTGGACCAATTACCCAAAGACTTTAACTCAACTAAAGACTATTTTTAATTCTTTTATTCAAGAAAAAGGTAACATAAAAATAGACAAGACCTTGTCGATCATGTTCAACAATATATATATATATATATATATACCGCGTAATGGTGCAATTTGACAAGCTCGTCTTGCTAGATCAGTTATAAGGGAGTAGTAAGTTCGACCATCACTAGGTACTCTATAGTTTTGGCCATGTGCCACATCAAAGCTATGCTTAGTAAATCCCAATACATACATATATATATATATAATATATGTGTGTGTGTGTGTGACTACTGGAATGTCTTGCTTCAAGTTCTCCTGGAATATATATTTGTGGCTAAAAGATTAAGTTTTTTCTCTATAAATTACCTCAAATGAAAGAATAGTTTCTATACTGAATGAAATATGTTTTAGTAGTCCCATCTAGAATAAACTTTTAAAATGAGAGAAAGAAAAAATAGATATACAATTTTTTTTAATGTTAGGTTTTTGCAACATATGACAAAACTTAGTCTCTTCTGACAACTTGAATGTTTCTAACAAAGATGCAGTTTTTCTGGTGTTTTTCAAATAACAAATGCATACAGATGGCTTTTACATTTCAAAGAATGTACACTGATGTTTTTATTGTTTATAAAAAAGAAAAACAAAATTCCTGGTTAAAAGAGGTTTGGTAGGATTTACTTGAAACTTCTGCAAATAAAGATTGTATACCTGAAGAAAGTCAATAAATAGATCGGTTGAAACTTTATCAGAACAACAAAAACAATATTCAAATAATGACTCATCTCCAAATTGTAAAATGCTTTCCTGTTATCTTTAGAATCAGTCTACTTTTCCCATAATTCCCTGCATAAACTGTTTTTGTCTCTTCTTTTAATTTTTTTTTGGCAATATACAAAAGCAGAAAAGAGGTCAAAGGTGAAATATTTATTTTCATCTGGATCTGAAAAGTCATAGAATTCCAAAGAAAACAAAAGAGAAAAACATTTTGAATTTTCCTCAAATACATTGGAAAAAAAATCTCTTTTGGATACTGTTCTTCTAATTTTTGGCAGCTATTAAACCATGTCTAATTGTGTAATTATAATTATTAAGTTAAAGAATTTCTTTCTTAATTAAAATATTTTTTTAATTATAGATCCCAGTGTATGTGATAAAAATATTTGCAATTAAAAATCTGGGATGACTCTTCATTGTGTGTATATATATATATACACACACACACACATCTCATTTATTTATTTATTTATTTTATGATTATGTTTTGTGCATATGTGTATGAACACATGTGGATATATGGGTGGGTATGATTGGGGTATGATTAATATATAGCTTTACAATTTTAATCTGAAATTGTCATTATATAATGTTCAATTCAAAAATGGAATATTTCATTTTTGCAAATAACTTTCATTTTTCTGTTTCAAATTTCTCAAAGAATCAAGTAACATTTCACTTGGAAACCATGTTTTTGAAATGCAAAATATTTAAAATCTAAAGATTGTTTTAGTAAAAAAAAAGAAAATTTAAAAAAAAGCAGTTTAAAGGCGTTTTTTTTTTTTATCAAGACAAATATCAGAACAGTGGCCAGTGGTTTTTGATTTTGTTCACATAATAATTGTGAGTTCAATCCCAGCCCCTGGCAGTATACTTCTTCTTAGTGAAAATGCTTGAGGAGACAATAACTGAGCAATTCTAAAGATAAGAATGAAAAATCCTTACTGAACAAAAAACACGAGGACAGCAGACCATGTGTAAATAGCGATAATTCCTAATACAAATAATTCTGACAGAAAGACAAATATTTATTATGAATGCAATTTTCAAGAACTGTATTTATATAAGGAACTGCATTACTATGAAGAACTGTATTAGTAAATTCAATACTTTATTGTAGCGTCTTTTGCATTTACAGTTTATTTCATTCATTGTGATGATGAATCAATTAATTTACAATACTTTGATGTTGCTGTGGATTGGACAACGTCATAGCAATTTGAAAGCGAAGTCACCATTATAAAGTAGACTGGTTGTCCAATCCGCCACATTAATAATAAAAAATAACTCGGAGAACAATATAATAAGAATAATAACAATGTATTAAACATAGTTACAGGATTGATTATTTTGCACATGCAAGATATAGTGGAGAAAGTTCTCTCTTGGATGTTAAAGAAAATGCATCAATGTTTATACTAGAAGAGTTCCTGAAAAAAAGGAAATATGATGTTTGTACAATCAGTAGTTGAATATAATTATATAAGTAGTGAAGTATGCTTGTAAGAGAGAGAAATATTCTTGGTGTAACTAATTGCTAAATGCAATTAGCGCAGTATGTGAGTTGAAAAGGAACTAGTGGCATTCGGACTGTTAGCTCCGAATAACAGATTCCAACTGGTCTAAACACGTGTGAACATCAGCTTATATATTTCTGAATGAAGCGCAGTAAAAAGTGGTTTCATGTGTGGTACTAATGTAAGAGTATGTACGTGCATGTTTGTGTACGTGCGTACATGGTGATATGTGTATAAGTATGTACATGCATGTCACTGATATCCATACTTTAGTAATAACCTGATTCAATTCTTCAAAATTTGATATATGGTATTTTGATGATTTCCTCATTAACTTTCAATTGGATTTGTATTGAGGCTATTTGCCTCTGTGCTATTTACATCTGGTCTATTTTTTAATTGGCTATTTTCCTCTGTGCTATTTACATCTGGTCTATTTTTTAATTGGCTATTTGCCTCTGTGCTATTTGTATCAGGTTTATTTGCATCTGGGCTATTTTCAGGCTAATCAAGAACAGTTATTTTCTTCTCCTTAAACCATTATTTTATATATTTCACTATATGGTGTGATGAATAACTATTCTGAAAGATAATTTAATTCTCCTTAATCTTTTCTCATTGTATGACAACAGTTTTCACTTCTTCAACACCATCTGACTTAGCACTCTCTGACTTAGCACTCTCTGACTTCCATTTCTTTGGTCCAATGAAAAGAAGTACTGAAATCTAAATGTTATGTTGATGATAAAGAAATTTAAAAAAAAATAATTTCACCCCAAACAAGGCAGTTTTACTGCCACTGTTGCGAAGGGGGTTACATAGAGGAAAGTGATGAGAAAGAGTGGGTAGTTATAGAAAATATCAGGAGGAGGGTATAACAAATGAGGATACTGAGGGTGGAGTAGAAAAAGAGCTTGTGAGAAAGGATGCGAGTTAGTCTAATAGGAGATGTCTATTGCCCTGACATTTAAATTCTTGGAGATTGTAGCTGTTGGGGAAGCAAGTATATAGAAAGGAATTCCACAGGCAGGAAGTGCAAGAAAAGAAGCTGTTAGAGTAGAAATTGCAGTTACATTTCACTGTAAAAGGGTGGGACCTAGTTGCTAATCTAGTAGCTTGTGTAAATTCATACCTAGGGGCCACCAGTGATCTAAGTTCATCAGAGCAGAAGCCAGGAAAGTATTTATAGAAGAGGTACAGGGAAGCTATGTCACGCCGGTGAGAGAGTAACTTCAGCTGGGCTGCTAAGTCGGTATCGATCACATTACAGATTCTTTGTTGGATTTTGTCATGACCCCAAGGAGAATACCAGGGACATCCGACCAGATGTGGCAGCAGTATTCAATATGAATATGACTGCATCATCAGCTAACTGAGTTTGATGAATTTGGATACAAGCCCTTATTATTCTGCCATTGAAAAAAGATGGTGACTACATTGAGAAATAGGAATGTAAATCTCTGACATATAGCTTTATTTTGAGGTATGATGTTTGAGTATGTTTCTTATTTTTTATATAATAAAATAAATTGGATTACTTTTTCGTTTACCCATGCATGTTTAATTACTACCAGCACGCACCGTACGCTATATAATGTGTTGCCTCTCAATGCCTCTTTCATTGGACCAAAGACATAGAAATCTGAGAGTGCTAAGTCAGGTGGTGATGAAGAAGTGAAAACTGCTTTAAGGAATTGGCTACAACAACAACAACCAGTGGAGTTTTATGAAGCTGTAATACATGTCTTCATTTGTAGGTGAAACACTGCCATTGATAGAGTTGGTGACGAAGTTGAGAAGTTGGCATGTGAACCTGTGATGTATAGATATGTCTTGAATGATATGTTTGATTCTCTTCCTTATTTCTTGTATAATAAAACTGTTGTGGAGTAGTTTTCGCACTGGAAGTTATAACCATGCTATGTCAGTTGCTAATCAACTTAATGCGTCCAAAATGTTAGGAACTTGGTAATCTTCCGTTGTAAGCTGACACCTTAGTATTCAGCTAACTGCCAACTAATATCTACTGAACTCCAATAGAGCTCTAAAGAACTCTCTAGAACTTCTAAGAACTCCTATGAACTTCATAAGAACTTCTTGAGTTAATTTCCTGTTAGCTCTTATTAATATAGGAGGGAGAGTCCATTATCTGAGTAATAGGTGTGTTTCACCATAACAAAAACAAGTGCATTACATTTTGACTCACCCTCATATATATATATATATATATATATATATATCATTAGTCTTAGTGTAATGGTTTTTTTGCTGTTTTTTTTTTCAGTAGTTTACTCATGGAAAGGCATTTTAGACAAGCAGATTTTTTGTTATAAAGTGCTTGATATCTAGATAAGGATAGAGCATTAGAAGAATGTGAAGAAACTTGTAACTTAGCTGAGCAGTATTATAGCAGGCAGGCCAACTTCAAAGTTCCATGAAGACATTAAGTGAAGTTATAAAATGTTTAAATCTTGCTCATTAACTGTAGTGAGAGGAGGGTAGCTATTGTCATAGAAAAAACTGAAAACTTTAAAAATTATGGAATTTAACATAGACAGGATCTATTTTATGTTTATTCATTGAAGAAGACTAGCCGTATAGCCCGGCGTTAAAACTAATCCATGGTCCTGGAGCTCAGACATTTTGGACATTGGCAAGAAAGACTAAAAAGCAATAGCTGTTTCCAGTTAAAGCAAAACCGTAGACTGAAAGAAAAATGAATGGATGTAAGTCAAATTTTGATTTCCTGGTATCAATATCAAATGAGTTTTTTTGTCGTAAACTGAATTTTGAAGGCTAAATAAATCCTCTGACTAAATGGTTTCATGGCTGAGACTAAGAAGTACAATTATACCTACTTAGAGCCAAAAACCAAAGCAAAAACTAAAATAAAAGGGCTGAAAAAAATACAGACATACAGGCAGATAAACAGATACACACACAAACATCTTGCGTTCTATATATATATATATATATATATATTATCGATTTTCTGCACTATTGTAAAAACTGCAACCTTGAAACTTCTGAATATCGCTTCTTATGTCTTTGTCTATGAGTGTATCAAATTTGATTAAAATCGGACCACTCCTTCTGTAACCCGATTTTTTTTTATTTTTGATATTTATTGGGGGTACCTTGACACAAAACCTAGCTAAGCACACTAGAAGACACTTATAGTACAACTGTGTAAATTTTCAAGAAATTCGGTTCAGCCATTTTGGAGTCTATAGGTAATGGACACACACACACACAGAGACAAAGTTCCATTTATAAATAAGTTTAGATTAAATTAGATTTAGATTAGATAAAATGAAATGAGAGAGCAAAAGAGAACAAATATGTTTGTTTTTTCATTTCATATTACTTATTACCATGCCACCTAACAGGTGTTAAATGAAGTCCTCTGATAGATAACATGATGTAATCTCAGATAATTGACTCTTCACAATTTCCTTTCCTCTGTCTCTCTTGCCTTCTATATCTCTTGTGAGTATTGTTCATATTTTCATTATTTGCCCTAGAAATTTCTACTGCCTCCTTATCTATTAGAGAACTTCAGTTAACGCCTGTTAGGTGGCATGGTAATTAGTTATGTAAAAGAAAAGGCCGTAAGTCGTCTTTTGCTTTGTCACCCCCTGGATGCAGTATAATTGTCTTTCTCATTGTATTATCTTCTTCAATGTATAAATATAAAAAAAGAAATTCTGTATGTGTTAAATTCCTTTATCTTAGAAATTTTCAACCTCTTCCTGTTATGAGAGATACCCTCTTTCACACTAAATTTGGGTGCGAAGAAACTATAGACTTCTTTCTATTTTTTGCATATTTACTAAATCCATTTTCTATCCGCATGCACACTGTTTCCCAGTATTCCCAAACATATCAAATTTGACTAGCAGTTCGAATAGTTAAAACAATTTAAATATAATTTACTCAAGTCAAAGAAACTTCATAAAAAATAACAAAACTCATTTAATCAGGTGAGGACCAACTATGTTCCTACACTACTCATCATTGTCTTAGTTTGAAATTTTCAGATCAAAATTCAAATAACTGTGTGCCATGATATGGAAGTTTTTGATACACCTTTGTATATTGTTTTAGAGTAGCTGACACCTCTGCAGCACTCTCAATAATGAAATGGTCTATTTAAATTAAGAATAGTAGCATTCAAGGCATAATATTTGAGTATCATTTGAATAATTTTTGGACTGATTATTTCAGCGACTATTGTGATCTAAACACTTCTTCTCTGTCTTGTAAGTTTTATCTTGTCTGTCATTGTAACTATTATACTGTTCCATGTGTATGCATTTAGCACCAGATATTGTTCAGCATACTTTCTCTATCATATGCACCTTTGGTGATACAACATATATGAAAATAAATCTGTATATAAACACATCCATATCACACATCAAAGATAAATACTTTCACGGCTTCTGCTCCGATGAACTTAGATCACTAGTGCCCCCTAAATACGTATTTGAACGAGATACTAGATTAGCAACTAGATCCCACCCTTTCACAGTGAAACCGATAAAATGCAGCCGTAACTTCTACTCCAACAGTTTCTTTCCTCGCACTTCCCGACTGTGGAATTCTCTTCCAAACGATTGCTTCCCCGACGGCTACAATCTCCAGGAGTTTAAATGCAAGGTCAATAGACACCTCCTAACACACTAACCTGCTCCCATTCTATCAAACACTCTTCCCATCTGCCCAACCCTCATCCTCAGTATCCTTACTCATCTGTCACCTTCCTCCTAACATTCCCTATGTCTAACCACTCCTTCTCTTTACCTTCCCCTATGTAGCCCAGTGGAATGCCTTGCTTGGGGTGAGATGATTAAAAAAAACAAATATATACAACACAATACTTTTTCATATTTAAATATTTTTTTAAAATACAAAACCTAAACGGACTGAAAAAAACATTTAAAAATGTAATTCAAATATAATTTCACAGAACACATACTTAGAGAAACAAAATATAGAATATTGCGGAGAGCCACGATTGTCCATGTCAAGATGTAACATAAAAGTAGAAAATTAACTATTAAGTGTTGTAACATTGCTTAGAGCAAAAGTATAGAACGTTGTGGAGAGCCATGATTGCTGATGTTTGGAAGCCATATAAAAGCAGAATATTAGCTTTTAAGTGTTGTAACATTGCTTAGAAAGACAAAGTAAGAACGTTGTGGAAAGCCACGATTGCTATAATTGCCCAGGTTAGCTCTTAGATATTTTATCGTGCCTATATGGTGGCTGTGATTTTGCTAAGAACAAGCAGCCATTTTGTCCCGAGTTAATATCATATAAAATTAGAGTTTCATAAAAAGAAACAGCACAAGACTTACCATAGGGAAATCTAAATAATACAATTTGGATAAAAGAATTGAAATTGTTACTTTACACTAATCTGGACTGTCACTTGGAGTTCTTTCCAAACAAGAGCAAGTTCCCAGACAATCTGTGAAATCCAGAGTTATAAAGTTCTACTCTACTGGGACTATCAGAAATTAGTATAAGTCAGATAAAACAGCACAAATATTCACAACAGCAGACTGAGAATTGGTGAGAATTGATAAAAAGAATCCATAAAAAACTACAAACAACTGGCAAGAGAGTCTCCCAGAATGCATGTCTCCAAGAATGCATGTATGAATATCTGCAGTCAAAAGTGTACAGCATAAAAATGGTCTATGCGGTTATCAGGCAATGAAACATTTGTAATTGCAAGTTAGTTAGCCAGTTACATGTAGCTGATTGTCTTCAACTGATTAAAGGAATAATAATCGTGGAATAAAACATTTGAAATTTTACCCAAAATGTGTCTTTCATCTTGGCAATAACTCAATGCATATTTTGGAATTAATGTCAATTTGGCTGAACAGAAACCAAATAAAAGTTCTGAAATTAGACCCCCACAAGTCATAGTGAAAGCAGAGGGAAATGTTGCATAAAATAAATGGAAGAACAGAGACTAGGAAAGAAAGTAAGGGTACAAATATTACTAAGCACTACAAAGAAACAGAAATTGGGGAGTGCCATGACCACTAGCATTCTCAAGAGTATTGCAGGTAAAGGAAGATTAAAAATAGCTTCTAGAAACATGGTAAGAAACTTTACTTTATTTGTAAATTCTTTTCCAACTCCACTCTTGACACATCAAGATTATCTTTACCTGAATAGAATTGCTACTGAGTGTTATGCATATAAATTCATCCATGCCATCATTTTATAAACTCTGATAAAGACATCTACAAGTGTTGTCTTCCATCTTTATACTTTAAAGAAAGCATGAACTTTAACCATACTGTATTTTCAGTTTTGGTGTACTTAGAAAATTTATTTTCTATCCACAGTATGAAAAGATGAACAGAAAATTTAGGCAACAGAATTTTTTCTACCAGAAAATATTTACACTATCATAAGTGTAAGGTCAGAATGTAAGAGAAACAAGGAATTAATACAAAAAAATTAGAAATTAGAATCCAAAAGGAAAGACTATAATTTCTTAGAAACATAAGGAGAGTAGAGGATTTTGAGAATTTGACCCCCACATGTCATATTGAAAGCAGAGGGAAATGTTGCATAAAATAAATGGAAGAACAGAGACTTGGAAAGAAAGTAAGGGTACAAATATTACTAAGCACTACAAAGAAACAGAAATTGGGGAGTGCCATGACCACTAGCATTCTCAAGAGTATTACAGGTAAAGGAAGATTAAAAATAGCTTCTAGAAACATAGAAACATTGTGGAGAGCATTGATTACATATGTCGGGAAGTTATATAAAGCAGAAATTAGCTTTCACATATTGTAAAATTGCTTAGAGAGAAAAAGTATAGTTTGTTGTGAAGTGCCATGATTGCCATAAGATATTTTATCATTGCCTATACTTATATGGTACCCATGATTTTGGTAGGAATTTATAAACAGAATCCAAGAATAACCACAAAGAACTGGCGAGAGAGTCTCCCAGAATGCATGTCTCCAAGAATGCGCTTATGAATATCTGCAGTCAAAAATGTACAACATAAAAATTACAAGCTATAGCGTAAATTGTCACCGTTTTCGTATTTTAATTTTGTTCACACACATTATTTGTTTTTGATTTTGTTAACTGCACGGTATGGTAGGGTCAGTTGGGCACCGTCTGTAAGAAAAAGAGCACCATAACACAATTCACTCCAGCTGAAATTTGGAAATGTTTTGCTGTATTTCTTGGTATTAGCACTGGAAGTTCCAATACAAATATTTCAGAGTGCTTGACTATCATTCTGAGGACAGTGCAGAGAATCTGGAAAGAGTTTTATGAGTTTAATGGTGATTACGATTGGACAGCAGCTCAGCAAACTCATTCTAATTATTCTGATGAGAGAAGAACTCAAAAATTTGTTAGTAAGGACCTCAGATACAACATTGAGACCTACATTAATTGCCTTGAGGAGGTAGTACTGCCCTAGGTCAAGAGGGTGGCTGCTGGAAGACTCTTTGTTTGGTAACAGGATTCTGCACCATGCCACACAAGCAGCAGATCTCAGTCATGGCTTTCAGACAATTTCTGCATCCATACCACTCCTCACATATGGCCACCTAACTCCCCAGACTGCAACCCCTTTGATTATTATGTGTAGGGCATAGTTGAGGAAGAGACCAACAAAATTCCTTGCAGCAAGAAAGATGGCAGCATTTACCATCTTAAACAAGGAGATCGTCCTGAATAGTTGCAGAAAAATTCCAAAGTCAAATGGTGATTTTATTGAATAAATTTTCTCTTTAGTTTTCAAGATATGTTTGTATAATTTTGGGAATATATCTGTTAAAGAGAGATGTCAGTGTTATTTTCTTTTTTACATAATTTAAATGACAATTTGTCCATCACATCCTGTAGTTATATGAAACCTCATTTAAAGATTACAAATGATAATGTTGAAAATGATTAAATCTTCTAGGAATGTGAGTTATGTATAATATTTACACTTATATTCTTTTGTCATACAATATCAAAAAGATTTATAATACTGAAAACGTAAGAATGACAAAATTTAATATAGCTTAAATCTGGTTGCATTCTATTCCCAGTTGCGTACTTGATTGCTTCTCTTTTTGATGTCTTCATCATTTTCAAATAGGTTTTTTTTAATTCGTGGATTATTTTTGTCATTTTTCCTTACCAGATTTAATTAAATTACTATGATTTTCAGGTTCCCTATTGTAAGACCAGCATTTGAAATCCTTCCAACTATTCTCTGATAGATGTACAGAGAAAACATACACACAAAACAACTAATACACCCATAAATATCTGACTAATCTTATATAATGCACTGATGATGGATTAAAAGCATTCATACAGCAGTGGAATATTTGATTGTCAGTCCTTTTATTGCCCCCATAAACACAAAGAAAGTTCTGTCATTTGCAACCAACCTTTTCAAAATCCAAGTGTTATTTTTTACCATTTTTCTTTCATCAAATTTCATTAAGTTTGTGTTATTTTCTGGCTTTCTAGTGTGAATCTAGGACTTGGAATTCTAATGGGCTCAACTCAGGTCTCTATTAAGGATATTTCAGAACTTTTATTTAGTTTTAGTTGAGCCAATTTGACATTAATTTTAAAATATGCATTGAGTTATTGCCAAGTTGAAAGACACATTTTGGGGAAAATTTTAAGTATTTTTTCCACAATTATTACTCCTTCAATCATTTGAAAACACCAACACTGCTAGCCACAAAATGCTTTCATAGCATTAATACAGAAACCACTACAGAATGATAGTTAAAATGTTTTTAAAATTTTTCAGAATTCATATCAAGACAGTTTTTTTCATAAATTCATGCATTGAAGGTTCTATTTTTAGGATAAACATATCTGAAATATAATTTGTTGATTAAATCTACAATAGACATGAATATGAATAAATTAAGAGAATGGTCTGACCGATTTGTTAAGTTACTATTCCTCTCACATCACTCATAATCATTCCATTAGGAAATAATTTCACCTTTTACCAAATTTTTTTTCATTGGGTAAAAATGAAAAAAAAAAAGTTTCTCAACCTGTGTGCTCACGCACACACATACATGCACAAACACAACAAAACACACATAGACATAAACACAACAAAATACACAATCTCTACAAAACGCACTCCCCATGCATATACATACACACACACACAGAATGCTGAATAGAGTGCAGAGGATGTTGATTAAACAATGTGTTCAGTTAAAAATTCCTTGAAGGTTACTATGAGTGGCAGATACCCGAAGAAGGTCACAGATCAAAACCGCTGAAAGGTTGTGATAATAACAATTAAAATGAGGACATGAGACATTATTTTAGTAAAATAAACAGACGAAACATATACAAGGTTTGTTGGAAATGTTTTTGTTTATTTTGAATGTCTTCAGAACTGGCTGTGCAGCCTTGGTGTAAATTAGAAACCAAAGTGTACCTAACGGCACATACATAAACTGATACTTTCTTGACTCAAATATGACATTTAGCAAGTTTGTCTACTTTATAACTGATATATCACGAAAAGGAATACAGTATAAGATCAGTTGAAGAATGGAACTCCACACCAGGAATAAGAAATACAGATTTATTGTACTAAGATACAATTAACAATAATACACATATAGGCAAGCCACGGGTTGGAGTGGAAATGACTATCAAATAGTGAATGTCTTCACCTAAGACTTTTCTCATCATCGTACCGCTTGTTACTGTCTTTTATAACGTAGAGAATTCTATTCTTGAGGTATTACAGAATGTTCTTCTATAACAATAACCATTGCAATGACTAAAAAAATGAGTAAATTTTGCTTCAAAGCTGAATTTTTATCCATGGATATTGTTCAAAAGTTTTAGGATGCTTTTTAAATATTTTACTGGAAACTTTCTTTTTTTTGGTTTCATTTCACCCCAAGCAAAGCAAGACTGACACTGATGCACAGGGGATTACAGTAAGAGAATATACAAGGTACAGAGGCTTTTAAAGAAAAGATAAGAGAAGGAAGGGAATCAAGGAAATAGAAGATGACAATTGATGTTGTATTTAAACTTTTGGTAATTGTAGCTATCAAGGGAGCAAGTAAATGGAAGTGATTTCCAAAAACAGGAAGTGTGAGAAAAGAAACTGTTAGAGTAGAAGAATTTACATCTGTTTTGATGGCAAAGGGTGGGACTTTGATGACAACTGAGTAGCATGCATAAATACATGTGGTTAGTGATTGAGGGAAAAAGTTTGTCAGAGAATTTCCCATGAAAGTATTTGTAAAAAAAGATCGAAGGAAGCCACATGACATTTGTGAGAAATTGACTGGAGGCAAGCACCCAGGTCAATGTGATGCCATTGAATGTTACCAAATTAAACTTATGGCCATGGAAAAAGAGATAAATTCATAACTTTTCCAAAGGTATCTAAACTTACTTATAAATGGAACTTATTTAATGGGCACACACACACACTCAAACAAAACTTTTTTGTTTTTTTTAATCGTGTCACCCCAAGCAAGGCATTCCACTGCCACTATAGTGCAGGGGGTTACACAGACAGATTGGGTATAGGAAATGTCAGAAGGAGGGTGATAGACGACTTGGGATGTACATAGGGAGAGAGTTGGAGAGAGTGGGTGTCAGTTAGTGTGTTAGGAGGTGTCTATTAACCTTACATTTAAACTCCTGGAGGTTGTAGCCATTGGGGAAGCAAGCATGCGGTAGGGAATTCCACAGGCGGGAAGTGCAAGGAAAGAAGTTGTTGGAGTAGAAATTGTGGTTACATTTCATCAGTTTATTGCAAATTCTTTATAATAAACATGAATAGCTATCTTTTTGCTTGTCAATAAGAATATTCTCTAAGAAATATCACTGTCTTACTATTTATAGCAAACCAAATTAGCTCAGATTTCAGCACAAATGTAGTAGAAGAAACATAACCTACATAATAATAATAAAACAATCAAATTAAATATGAGTTTGTCATAAACATTTTAATTTATAAAACTATTTAGAAGTTATAATACCTTGAAGATTAAAATCATTGCTTTATAAAACTGCAACCTGTACTAGCCTAAAGGATAATCCATTCCTGGGCCTTAGGCATCAGCCTATACTAGCCTAAAGGATAATCCATTCCTGGGCTTTAGGTGTCAGCCTATACTAGCCTAAAGGATAATCCATTCCTGGGCTTTTAGGTGTCAGCCCTATACTAGCCTAAAGGATAATCCATTCCTGGGCCTTAGGTGTCAGCCTATACTAGCCTAAAGGATAATCCATTCCTAGGCTTTAGGTGTCAGCCTATACTAGCCTAAAGGATAATCCATTCCTGGGCTTTAGGTGTCAGCCTATACTAGCCTAAGGATAATCCATTCCTGGGCCTTAAGGTGTCAGCCTATACTAGCCTAAGGATAATCATTCCTGGGCTTTAGGTGTCAGCCTATACTAGCCTAAAGGATAATCCATTCCTGGGCTTTAGGTGTCAGCCTATACTAGCCTAAAGGATAATCCATCTCGGCCTTAGGTGTCAGCCTATACTAGCCTAAAGGATAATCCATTCCTGGGCTTTAGGTGTCAGCCTATACTAGCCTAAAGGATAATCCATTCCTGGGCTTTAGGTGTCAGCCTATACTAGCCTAAGGATAATCCATTCCTGGAGCCTTAGGTGTCAGCCTATACTAGCCTAAAGGATAATCCATTCCTGCTGACTTTAGGTGTCAGCCTATGCTAGCCCTAAAGGATAATCCATTCCTGGAGCTTTAGGTGTCCAGCCTATACTAGCCTAAAGGATAATCCATTCCTGGGCTTTAGGTGTCAGCCTATGCTAGCCTAAAGGATAATCCATTTCCTGGGCCTTAGGTGTCAGCCTATACTAGCCTAAAGGATAATCCATTCCTGGGCCTTAGGTGTCAGCCTATACTAGCCCACAAAGGATAATCCATTCCTGGGCTTTAGGTAACAAACTGCTAACCTATAAAGGATAATCCATTCCTGGAGCTTTGGAGGTGTCAGCCTATACTGGCCTAAGGATAGTAATCCATTCCTGGGCCTTAGGTGTCAGCCTATACTAGCCTAAAGGATAATCCATTCCTGGGCCTTAGGTGTCAGCCTATACTAGCCTAAAGGATAATCCATTCCTGGGCTTTAGGTGTCAGCCTATACTAGCCTAAAGGATAATAAATCCATTCCTGGGCCTTAGGTGTCAGCCTATACTAGCCTAAAGGATAATCCATTCCTGGGCTTTAGGTGTCAGCTATACTAGCCTCAAGGATAATCCATTCCTGGGCTTTAGGTGTCAGCCTATACTAGCCTAAAGGATAATCCATTCTGGGCCTTAGGTGTCCAGCCTATACTGGCCTAAAGGATAATCCATTCCTGGGCCTTAGGTGTCAGCCTATACTAGCCTAAAGGATAATCCATTCCTGGGCTTTGGGTGTCAGCCTATACTAGCCTAAAGGATAATCCATTCCTGGGCTTTAGGTGTCAGCCTATATAGCCTAAAGGATAATCCATTCCTGGAGCCTTAGGTGTCAGCCTATACTAGCCTAAAGGATAATCCATTCCTGGGCTTTAGGTGTCAGCCTATACTAGCCTAAAGGATAATCCATTCTGGGCTTTAGGTGTCAGCCTATACTAGCCTAAAGGATAATCCATTCCTGGGCCTTAGGTGTCAGCCTATACTAGCCTAAAGGATAATCCATTCCTGGGCCTTAGGTGTCAGCCTATACTAGCCTAAAGGATAATCCATTCCTGGGCTTTAGGTGTCAGCCTATGCTAGCCTAAAGGATAATCCATTCCTGGGCTTTAGGTGTCTAGCTATACACGCTAAAGGATATTAATCCATTCTAGGCCTTGGAGTGTCAGCCTATACTAGCCTAAAGGATAATCTACAGGCCTTAGGTGTCAGCCTATACTATTACAAAGGATAATCCATTCCTGGGCACAGTGTCCAGCCTATGCTGTGGCCTAAAGGATAATCCATTCCTGGGCCTTAGGTGTCAGCCTATACTAGCTAAAGGATAATCCATTCCTGGGCTTTAGGTGTCAGCCTATACTAGCCTAAAGGATAATCCATTCCTGGGCTTTAGGTGTCAGCCTATACTAGCCTAAAAGGATAATCCATTCCTGGGCCTTAGGTGTCAGCCTATACTAGCCTAAGGGATAATCCATTCCTGGGCTTTAGGTGTCAGCCTATACTAGCCTAAAGGATAATCCATTCCTGGGCTTTGAGCGTCAGCCTATATTAGCCTAAAGGATAATCCATTCCTGGGCCTTAGGTGTCAGCCTATACTAGCCTAAAGGATAATCCATTCCTGGGCTTTGGAGTGTCAGCCTATACTAGCCTAAAGGATAATCCATTCCTGGGCCTTGAGTGCACTAAGCTGTGCTGGCTAAAGGATAATCCATTCCTGGGCCTTAGGTATGACCTATAGCCTAAAGGATAATCCATTCCTGAAACACCAGTATTCTCAGCCCAACCCTAAGAGATAATCCATTCCTGGGCCTTAGGTGTCAGCCTATGCTAGCCTAAAGGATAATCCATTCCTGGGCCTTAGGTGTCAGCCTATACTAGCCTAAAAGCTAATTCAGACTGTTTCACAGGACATGAGGAGAGGAGCAGACAGAAACAATTATTAACGTAACTAATGAATCTTGTGTAAATGAATGACAAAGTAGGGATGGTAAGAGAAAGTGAAAAGACAAATCTTTCTTAGAGATATAAAGGAGAGAAAGAAGTGGAGAGCCATGATCAGCCTGACTAATAAGCTTGTGTAAATGGATGGCAGGGTACAGATTGAAAGGGAGAGTGAAAAGACAAGTTTTTTTCT
Organism: Ascarosepion bandense; assembly: GCA_037127315.1. Taxonomy (NCBI): domain Eukaryota; kingdom Metazoa; phylum Mollusca; class Cephalopoda; order Sepiida; family Sepiidae; genus Ascarosepion; species Ascarosepion bandense. The sequence goes on along the minus strand of JBBBDQ010000565.1, from coordinate 187,748 downwards.
AAAAAATACAAAGGAGAGGAAGTTGTAGAGAATCATGATTGCCCATGAGTTGAATAGCAGTTTTGTTCATGATGAGTAAGCTCTACCCAACAAATAAATACTTCCATTGAACTTCTTTACCAGGAATGCAGTAAGAAGAATACAGCTTTTGGAAAATGGTTACTGGCACTATTCTTCATCTCTTATGCTAGATGTTATTTTCACCAGTTTCATATCATCTAGGTTTATCAAATATTCTACGATCTAAGTTGACCTGCTATTAATTTGGTGTTAAATGACCCAAAATGGGTTGTTACGCAGTAAAACAAAACAAAGCAAACAAACAAACTGCTATAAATAGTGCAGTTTTTTTATTAAAGTTAAATTTCTGATTTTCAAGATTTCAAACTATGGCTGGGATTCAGGGGAATGGGATTAAGGGAATGAGATTGCTGATGGTGGTCGCAAAAGAAGATAGTTTTAAATTGTGTGAGGGAATGCTGCAATGAGTGTATGATGTCCGAAGAGAGATTGTTGAAAGAAACTAATGTATCTTTGCTCAAGGCAGGGTTTGTTTCTTAATGACAAGAGATTTTCTCTTAGATTTCTAATAGGGAAAGAAAGATATACACAGATAGTGAAAAGGAAAGGAAAATATTAACAGATGCACTCAAAATTTTCTTATCTCACTTTATTTGCACCTATTTATCTGTTTGTGCGTCCATGTGTATATCAGTATATATGTGTGTCTACATGGGTGCATTCAACATGAAACTGTAGATTTCTTAAAGGACAACAGAGAATTTTCTAGGAAGCAATTTATTCTTACTCGTCACCTTGTGTATATTTATTTCAACTTAGAAGCACTAGTGGGTTATCTGTTCTAGTGAAACATAGTTGTATGTTGAAACAGATTAACTGAATTTGGCCTCCTTAGTAGAAAGCCCACTATAAGTTATAAAAGGGGTTATAAAACAAGAAAATCAAATTGAGTTTAGAAACAACATTTTATATATACACAGATATCAATTAAGTTTTTTTTTACAAATAAAATAATTTCTTTAGGATGGGTCCAAAGGACATTAAAATGTTCATAGCAATAAATGCCAAAAAGAGAGTTTGTGTGTTTGTACGTGGGAGCGTTTGTCTGTTAGGAACGTCTTTGATGTCTCTGCTCCTTTGCTCAGGTAAATAGCTCAGGGGACAGCAAAGAAGAAGCTGAGAGGGAAAGGTGAGGCGAGCATAGTGGATCGCTTCACAGGGTCAAGCTAATTATGCTCGTTACTTTCTCAACTCTAGTGATGCTTTTTGTGTCGGCTTTTTATTTCGTCTTTGTGGGTCCCAGCAGGTCATTTGGGAATTCACACTCGTATTTAATTCTGGGTTTCCCATTAGATGACAAATAATTGATACTTATTAATTTTTGGTTTTCTACCAGAACACATGCATGGAGCCGGGTGCGCAAAGACCAGTTTTGATCATTTGGTTTCTGGACGTCTGAGGGCAAACATCCAATCCCTCGCTTTGCTCGGTATCACCACAGCACCTCAACACTTCTTGCCCCTAAGGAGGGCAAAAGCTTGATGCTTAAAAAATAGTAAATCTGTATGAGAAACTGAGTAAATAAACAAGCTGTAATAAATCTCTGTCAAATACTTAATATCATTTTTGTAACAGATTTTATAATACAGGCAATTGTCAGGTTTTCTAGTTATGAACTGGGCACTATATGTTTGTGTATCAAATGCAGTTTTGAACTAGTCTGCATATTGCTGTGCATAAATTTTTGATTTTGATTATTTTGATGGATGCTTGAATGACAACAAATACTCAACATATACTTTCAGTACAGTTTTTTTGATGTTTTAACTTCTCTTCCATATCCATTCATTGTTCAGTTCTTTTTACTACATATGTGGCAAACCCATGTCAGTACAGATGCAAAAGAGGTTCCAAGTTGCATGTGGTCATATCTGTCAAAGATAGTCACATCCTAGTTTTACCTATTAACAGCAGAACAACTTGGTATATCTAGATATGAGCCTCTCTGTCACTTGCATAGATCTGATATTTTGTTAACTGTTTCATGTTAATAAAAGTGATGAGGAAACTAGCAGTCAGCATTGGGAAGTTAGCAAGCCTCAATTTGCTATTGTCAGAGGTTCGGTGTCTTGTAAAGTCATTCCCTTGATGCATTTTCTTCCGGATGTTGTGTACCACCTGCAGTGCTGTGGTTTCTAAAGCAATGAGCTCACGAGTCATTTCTTAGTGTTATTTTCTTGCATTTTTTTCCTTCTCTGCCTGTTCCCCTCTAATTGTTAAGAGAACAATCTGTTAAGTGTTTCCTGCCAACCCCAATAGAGCCTTGCTTTATTTTATAAAAATATATTACATAATAATTCTACAAAATCGATTTTTCATGAAAAGAGATGAAATGATGCAAAGACAAATCAATTCAGGTCTTTGTACTTCAGCTATTATTTCCTCTTTCAATGCAAAACGATTTAAAATAGTCTGATTCGGTAATTTGCTACAGTTTCTCAAACTAAGGTTTTCAGATCATTTTCTATGACAAGCTTAAATATTTTAATTGTTTTTTGATTCTTCAGAATTGAAATCTTTTCTTGTAAATTTCAAAAAATAGAAATCTTATTCTTTCTCTTTTATATTGCTTTTATATTGCTTTTATATTGCTTGCAACATCAGCTTTAATATGATAGTCTAAATCAATATTTAGTAAAAAAAAAATGAATATAAATCAAGTATTGCAAAAACAATTCTTAAGTGGACATTTTTCAAAATTGCTATTTTTACCTGAAAATGCTCCTACTTAAAAAGTGATCACTCTTCTTCCACAAACAGAGTAAATATTAAAAACATAATTATATACATATATATGGCTACTTTAGCCAAGGGATGCCTGTCTACAAGGACAGCTACCTAATCCCAACTGCAGAGGCCGTCTCAGACACGTTTGTGTTTGTTCAACACATGCAGAGCCTACCTGTGATTTATACTGCTACTTTGCTGAGCAGACCTTAATTACAGTTTTTAGAGAGTGTGCTTTATCTAGCACGAACAGTCTGAACAAGGCCAGGATGCTCAAACCCTTAGTTACAATTACTTGTGATGCTCAAACCCTCTGTTATGTTTACTTGTGACTAGCACAACCACTGACTGCTCCCAAAGGATCCTGTCTACCCAATTTCACTCACAAGGCTTGGATCATTTTGTCTTATGGTTTTCAGGTACTTTTCAAAGATGACACATGCTGGGGTTTGTCTTCTCCAGATTGATAATCATCAAGATGTCACCTTCTTCCTGACAAATCAACAATGGTGATATATATATATATATATATATATATATATATATATATACACATGGGATAACAATAGATAAATGTGTATAGGTCAAGAACAGTTTTGTAGAAAAGATATATGACAAGAGGTAAAAAGTTTTCATGTCATGTGTTTCATCCCTTAGGTTATCAGATTAGGTTTGTCTGTGATGTAGCAACTACACATGCACACAAATTATAAATGATGAGAATTTAAGATTTATAAAAAAAAAATTTTAATGTTTAGTGTATATGATCCTGAATGTATATGATCATGTATCATTTAGTGGGGATGTGCATTTGTGGAGGAGAGGATATTGACTTAGAACAAGAAATCGGAGAGCCAAGTTTGAATTTCAGTTGAATCCATTGATTTCACTAACACGCAAGTACCCTTGGGAAAGGTATTAATCTGTCGCTCTTCTGGGTTAAAAGAAAGATGAAAAAATAAAAATTTAAAAAAATTAAATTAAAATTTAAAAAATTAAATTGAAATTAAACTAAAATTAAAATTTAAAAACAAATAATTTATTAAAATTTAGGTAATTCGAAATGAGTTAGTTCATAATTATTAATAATAAATAGTAATTGCAAGGAATAAAGGCAGAAAGGAAGGGAGTGAGAAAGAAAGAAAGAAAGTGAGAAAGAAAGAAACAAATGCATGGAAAAATCTGTATTAATCTGGGTCTAAGTATTTAAGTCAGTATTTTTTTATCACATCATGTGGTCATTAACTCAATTTTTTCTTAAGTAGATTAGGGTTATTTATATGATTTAAGATGGCAAGTTTTTCTAAAAGATATAAATTACATCAATCTCCTTTTCCATTATAAAATTCGGTTTTAGTAACAATATTCCATGTAATAATTAGGTTTTTTTTATTGCCAATAATATATAGAGAAAGTAGTGCTTCTGTTGTATTTGCTATTGTTTAAAGGCAACATATGATTATTGAAATGATATTTCAACTTATTTGCTATGGATCCAGAATAAAAGTAAACATTGTCTTCTGAATGGATCTTCTTTTTCTTTTATGTACCCTGTCCTTTCAGGACATAGGCAATCATGGTTTTCCACATTTCCCTATCCCTGGTGGCTCTTAGCATGCTTTTTCCTGTTAAAACACGCAACCCTCGTTCCATCATCCACCTGATGACGTCCTTCAAATATGTTATCCACTGCTTTCCCCTGTCTCTTTTTCCCCTCTATCTAGCTTGTCAGTATCAGGTTCTCCAAGCCTTCCTTCCTCATTGTATGTCCCAGGAACTTTAGCTGTCTCTTCCTGGTGTACAGTATTAATTTCGTTTTTGTTTTCATCCTTTCCAAAACCTCATCATTGCTCACATGCTCGATCCATGATATTTGCAGCATCCTTTTGTAGAACCACATTTCAGCTGCTTCAAGTTCTTCCTTCATCTTCAAAGATATTGTCCAACATTCATTGCCATATTGAAGAACTGACACCACATAGCAATCCAGTACTCTCTTCTTTGTTTCTAGCAAAATTGTCCTGTTTCTTAATACTTTACTCTACTTCTGGAATGCTTCCTTGGCCATGCCAATTCACCTTCGGATCTCTGTGTCGCACTTTCTGTCTTCTGTTATAACAATTCCCAGGTATTTAAATTTTTGTACCTACTTGATTTTAGTATCCCTGGCCTGTATTTGGCATATTGGACTGCCCTTTTTACTGATGACCATGCATTCAGTTTTCTTGCATTTTATTTGTGAGTCCTTTTTTGTCACTCTTCTGCTACCTTCTATAGGAGGTCTTGTAATTTCCTTTCCATGTCTGCTATCAATGATATCTCTATAAATAATGCTTTTGAACATACACTGGGCATTTAGTGGGCAGGTCTTATATTTTCTGCAGATAGGACAATGTCTGTATTTATCAACATATATAATTAATACCTCTGTTCATACTACATTGAGCACTGTTTTATTAACACCTGAATAATATTTCTATACATCTGTGTGTCCCCATATACATATTTATTAATTCACACACACACACACGCATATATATATATATATATATATATATATATATGCATAATAATTTATATATATATAAATATATATATTTATGTGTATGTTTGTGTGTGTATGTGCATATTTGTATATATGTGTGTATATATGTATTTATGTGTGTAAAAAAAATTTTTAGCCATTTAAATGCTCTTTTTTATAATCTTCATTAAATTTTTATATTTTTTATATGTATGTGTGTGTGTGTGTGCATATGTATAATGTACACATATATGTGTGTATGTATATGTATACATATGTGTGTGTACATATATATTGTGTGTGTGGATTTTTTGTATATGTGTGTATGCGCATGTATGTGTATAAGTGTGTATGGAATTGAATGTGTGTATGTATGTATATATATATTCATAATTGAAGAATTGTATGTGTATGTATGTATGTATGTGTGTACTTCTATATCTTTTTATTCCCTTTAAAAATAATTATGCCTTTTTAAGTAAAGGCCTTTTTCTAATACTTCAACGTTTTTGGGAAGTTAGGTTTTTGAATATGTCCAGCGTCTGTAATATATAAAATTTTTCTTCTTTCTTTTCTTTTTTCCCAACCTTCCTTTATCTCTCTTATCTCCCACCTTTTTTCCGTGTTGCTTAACCTTACATCAATTCAACACGACGTCATTATTTTAAGTTACAATTCTCTTTCCTTTTTTGCGAACCCAGACGATGTCAATTTTTCTTTTCTTGTTTATTTTATTTTGTTTTATCTTTTTCCTTTCCTTTTATTTTTCCTTTTTAATTTCTTTGCAAATCTATTTAAAAAGGAAAATTAGACTGATTTTTCTCCAGTTTCTGAAAGGATTTTTCTGTTGCTGAGGTGATGTGTTATCCCCCGTGGGGATTTTCATATCAAAATGATCATCCAACATCATTGAATTAATCCTATTTTAATTTGTTTTTGCTCTGTAATATTTTATTACATGGAGCTCTCTTCCTGTATCATCTTTTAATATTAAAATAAAATTTTAAATATTAATTAGGATCGGGTTTTTGGAATTTACCTTCCTGCTTTTTCCACTTGGATTAAAGTATCTGAATAAAAAAAAAAATATATATATATATATAGTGTATCGAGACAAAAGAGAATTTTCTAAACATTTACTGTTAAATATAACAGACAGTTATGTTTATTATGTTTAATCATGAGCCGTTCTAAACATCATATTTTGGCTTTAATTTCAGGTGAAAATAAAAACAACAATTGTCCAATAGTTAGATATTTTTTTATTATATTGGTTCTAAGCTTTCAGCTCACATGAGTCATCTTCAGAGAAGTTACAGGGACATTAACATAAAGACATCTACCATCAAAGATGATTTTATCTTGTGTTGACATAAAACATTGCTAAGCAACGAGAACAATATATATGTATATGTATGTGTGTATATATATATATATATATATACATACAAGGCCATGGCTGATGCTAAAAAATCACAGAGCACAGAGAAAATTGCCTGGATTTATTAGTTGACAATGTGATGATGTCATCAGTGTCATCTGTTTTCAGAAACTATGATTTTTGCGGATTTTTTCAGCTATTTCAATGGAAATTAGGCACAGAATGTGAACGAAACCAGGAAATTGGGTTCAGACTTTCTTAGTATAACCAGTCTTTTCTCCCAAATTTAATAAATAAAGAAACAGATTTTAACTGCATTCATTCAGATGTTTTCTTTGTTTTTCTTTCTTTCTTTCTTTCTTTGTGAATTGTTTAGTTTGATTTCTGACAAAGAAATTTCTCCTTGCCCGGATTTTCACTATGATTGCACAGATCAGCCCGGATCCGTGCCCGGTAGTCAGATACGGCCATGCATATATATATATATATATATATATATATATATATATATATATGAAAACTAGGAAAATAAAAAGTTTGATATTATTACTTTCTCTTTTGACTTATTGCAAATGTTTAAAACCTGACTAGAGAAACAAATGAAAAAAATGTTTCAGATACAATTCTTTCAGTTGGCATCAATGATTTTAGAAAGAACTTCAGCATTATATCTTACAACCAAGCAAAGACTAAACAATTTGTGGGTAAGGCAGCAGAGGCGGGATCGGGTTCAGGACCTAATCTCAAGAATATTCAACAGCTGCTCTCAATAAAAGCACAACAGAACACACTGAGTACCACATTCTTTCTAAACAGAGGAACATTGTGGCTAATGGGTCTTCCAAGAAGATAAACAAACATAATAGAGCTTCATCATCATCAAAGATGCGATGAGGTCCTGTGTATAAAATAATCAAACAGATGTTTGTGGTTTTTCATGTGTTTGTGCAGGGTTAGGGTTAGGGTTTTTGGTGTTGATGGGTGGAGAAATTTAGGATGTATCAAAATCAGTGTAAATATCTTCATGGAAGAAAATATGTTTAGATGTAAAAGAAGTTTGGGGGTCTCTCTTCAGGCTGGTACCAGTGAAGTGGGAAAAGGTTTTCCTTGTAAAAAAACATTTTTCTTTCTAAAAGGTGTCTCGTTTTCACTGCTTTTATTTCGGCATCATTAGAGAAGTAATACAAAACCAAGAAAAAAAATTAAATATAACTACTGAAAAGTGGAATTGTTTGTTTAATACTTGGCGGAAATTCTAACTGCATTTGGCAAAGATTATCGTTTTAGTCTGCAAGTAAATCAGCACCAATCTAACCATTTAGCTCAGTCTTTTATTTCAGGTATGCATTGATATTCTATGTATAGATATTTTATATCCAGTTTATCTTAGGCTGGTACAAGGTCAAAGAGATAATGGAAGTAGAACTTGCATGCTACCATATAAATGAAAAGAGTCACTTGATCTGGAAAGAAGTATTTGGCTTTTTTGCTTTGAACTTGAGACCTGATCAGCAGAAGAATATAAAAAATTAGGCAGATATCTGATCCATAAGGCAAGTATACACCTATTGTAGTAATGACTGATTGGTAAATATCTATCTATCTGGCTATGCTTGTCTATTTGCTTATTTATCTATCTGTTATATATATATATATATATATATATATATATATATATATACACACCAATAATACAGTGGAAAGCAGTAAACAACTGCCCTCAAAGGCATGAAATAATGAAAAAGTGTTTGATACAAAATTCAATAAGAAGAAAATAAAGCAAAAAATATATTCAATAATTAAGGTTTTACACCAGGTTACCTGAGTTTCTACTAGGAGATGTCATCAGGCACCTTGTGTCCTGGTATTAAAGTTTCATTATTGAGAATATATATATTAGTTATCTACATACAAGCCTGTTTTGCTGTATCAAAGCTCATCAGTGGGTCTAGACACATCCACTTGCTTCCAGCTGGGAATGAAACTCGACCAATTTGGTGTCCGTTGAAGTCTCTACTCCCTAAGCCATGGGCACATAGAATGAGAGAGGGGAAATTTTAGCATTTTATATATATGTGGTATGTACACAGGCTGAGAGAAGTCTATTCATTACTGAAGAGTAACGCGTAACATATATATATATATATATATATATATATATATGTGTGTGTGTATATACAGTGTGTGATGGTTAAATTATCACAACTTTTAACTTTTAATTTGATTCATGTGCATTGTTTGTTTTTTGTCAACTGCACAGTAAAATAGGGTCAGTTGGGCACCATCTCTGAGAAAAAGCAAACCATGGGATTTGAAAACTTACTCTGATTATGCTGATGCTAAAAGAACTCAAAGATTTGTTTTTGAGGGCCTCACACTCAACACAGAGGTCTATATCAACTGCCTTGAGGGGATAGTGCTGCCCTATGTCAAGAGGTGGCTACTAGAAAACACTATGTCTAGCAACAAGGCTCTGCATCATGCTAAGCAAGCAGGAGAACCCTCTCATGATTTTCAGGCAATTCCTGCAACCACATCATCCCTTACATCTGGCCACCTAACTCCCCAGACTGCAACACCCGCTTGATTATGTGTGGGTTGCATTTGAGGGAGAGACCAAAAAAACACTTTGTAGCAAATGTTAAATGCAATGTCAATTGTCATCTCTTATCTCTTTGACTCCCATTCTTCCCCCGACACTCACTGTGTCATGTTCTTCTCCCTTTCTGCTCTACTCTCACACAGCTCTCTTCACACCAGTGTTCCCATCCTTCTCTTACCCATTCTATAATACTTCACTCTCCTTTTATGTAAGCCCCTGCACACCAGTAGCAGTAGTGCTTTGTTTGGGTTAAAATGATTATAAAAAAAAGCAACAAAGATGAACTGAAGGTAAGCATTATGGCAGCATTCACCAACTTAAACAAGGAGACCATCAAGAAGAGATGCAGGAGATTCCAAAGTTGTCTGAAAACTGTGTTTGAAGCTAATGATGATTTTATTGAATAAATCTGTTCTTTAGTATTTCAAGGTAATTTTGTGTAATTTTGCTAAATATATCTGTTAAAATGAGATGTCAGTTATTTTCATTATTGCATAATTAAGGATGACAATGAAACCCAGTATATCTATCTGTCTATCAATGTATCTGATATGTTCCAGAAAAATCCAATTCAAGGTAGCTAAGCAGTTTAGGAAAATGTAACCGAGTAGGACAATCTAGTAAGTAGACATAATGGATGATACTTGTCGTATGCCGTATCCTGAGATGTAGGAGTTATAGACATAGACCAATAGACCTCTAGTGGTAAACCTCTAGCAGTAGACCTATGGACGTAGACCTGTAGACCTTTGGACATAGGCCTCTAGTCAAAGACCTGTAGCAGTAGACCTCTATCATTGCTATCAGTAGACCTCTGTATTTATGGCTGACACCAGCCAATCACATTTTTGTCAGGGGAACCAAGGTGTATGCATATTTATTACATATTCATTACATCACTATCTATCTTCATTTATCTACTAATCTATATAGACGCATGGCTGAGTGATTAGTATGATTGCTTTCTAACCATGAGGCTCCAGGTTGATTTTTCTGGGAGGAAACCTTTATATTATTGGCCTGGGAAGGTATTTCCAGCCCACAGCATCATAAGAAAGTACCTAAAACTTATGCCAATCCTTATGAGTGAAATTCGGTAGCTGAAAATCTCTGGAAATTGTCTAAGGTTGTAAGAGCACAAAGTCACAAGTCATCATGTCTGATGGTGTGAGTGTGCAGGCCTTGTTGAAAATGTTGACCAGAACAGATGATGTATTCTCTCCCAGAATCTATAACTAAGGTCAGCTCCACATATTTGCCGTGTAAATCACGAGTTGACTCTGTGTTTGTCGAACAAAGCAAATGTCTTTTAAATTTGGGTGAATCTTTCAATTTTGCCATGGTTTTTACCAAAACACTCTAAAAGCATCGGTTCCATTTTATCAAATTTTCATTTCAACATATACCAAAAATTGTTCTGTTGATGGAAACACAAACTTTAAAAAATTTAGTTCTGCTTCTTGTTCTTTCAGTAGAATTGCTATTTCTTTTCCAATATCATTGTTGGCATTTTCATTCAGCACCTGCCAGGCAGCTGGATTGTTTTTCATTCCATACTCCGCCATGCAAAGCACTAAGCCATCTTTCCTCACATCAACATATTTTATTTCAAACACAGTGTGAGGAAAATAAATAAAAAAAAAATCTTTGTTTTTATATTAAATATAAAAAAATAAATCTGGTTTGTTTATGTCACAAGCACAAGCTACATTAAATCCATCGGTAGGTTAGCTGCTAAGAAAGATGATTCACTGAGTTGTATAAGGCAATTTTTCTCTTCAGAATCCATCATATATATTTATAAGTCTATGATTCATCCCTGCTTAGAATATTGCTATCACAAATGGCTCAGTTTCCTTGCTATTTACCTTGAGTTACTTGATAAAATCTTAAACTTAAAGCCAACTTTATCTCTAACCTTTAACCCAAGTTTTGACCGAAATCTAAACCTAACTTTAATTCTAACCTTAAGCTGAATGTTACCCCTATTTCTAAAACCGAACATGTAATGTCACCTAAAACCAAATTTGTGACGTTATCCATCTTTAACCCTAATTATAAACTTTCCTTCTGACCTTAAGGCTAAGCTAAAATTTAACCATACATCTAGCTATAACATCTTTAAATTCAATCTGATAATATTTCTCTCTCTTGTGGTCTAATAATTTTTTGGTCAAGAAACTATTATTATGTTTACAATCGCTTATAAGGCACATCATTTAAAATGCACATGCATACTTATGAGGCACTTCATTTATTATGTCTGTGTTCATTCATGAGGCATGCCAGTTTTTATGTTCACATTCACTTGTAAGGCACTTCATTATGATGTCTGTATTCATTTACGAGGTATGTCATTTATTTCATTTACGAGGTATGTCATTTATTTCATTTACGAGGTATGTCATTTATTTCATTTACGAGGTATGTCATTTATTTCATTTACGAGGTATGTCATTTATTTCATTTACGAGGTATGTCATTTATTTCATTTACGAGGTATGTCATTTATTTCATTTACGAGGTATGTCATTTATTTCATTTACGAGGTATGTCATTTATTTCATTTACGAGGTGTCATTTATTTCATTTACGAGGTATGTCATTTATTTCATTTACGAGGTATGTCATTTATTTCATTTACGAGGTATGTCATTTATTTCATTTACGAGGTATGTCATTTATTTCATTTACGAGGTATGTCATTTATTTCATTTACGAGGTATGTCATTTATTTCATTTACGAGGTATGTCATTTATTTCATTTACGAGGTATGTCATTTATTTCATTTACGAGGTATGTCATTTATTTCATTTACGAGGTATGTCATTTATTTCCATTTACGAGGTATGTCATTTATTTCATTTACGAGGTATGTCATTTATTTCATTTACGAGGTATGTCATTTATTTCATTTACGAGGTATGTCATTTATTTCATTTACGAGGTATGTCATTTATTTCATTTACGAGGTGCATGTCATTTATTTCATTTACGAGGTATGTCATTTATTTCATTTACGAGGTATGTCATTTATTTCATTTACGAGGTATGTCATTTATTTCATTTACGAGGTATGTCATTTATTTCATTTACGAGGTATGTCATTTATTTCATTTACGAGGTATGTCATTTATTTCATTTACGAGGTATGTCATTTATTTCATTTACGAGGTATGTCATTTATTTCATTTACGAGGTATGTCATTTATTTCATTTACGAGGTATGTCATTTATTTCATTTACGAGGTATGTCATTTATTTCATTTACGAGGTATGTCATTTATTTCATTTACGAGGTATGTCATTTTATTTCATTTACGAGGTATGTCATTTATTTCATTTACGAGGTATGTCATTTATTTCATTTACGAGGTATGTCATTTATTTCATTTACGAGGTATGTCATTTATTTCATTTACGAGGTATGTCATTTATTTCATTTACGAGGTATGTCATTTATTTCATTTACGAGGTATGTCATTTATTTCATTTACGAGGTATGTCATTTATTTCATTTACGAGGTATGTCATTTATTTCATTTACGAGGTATGTCATTTATTTCATTTACGAGGTATGTCATTTATTTCATTTACGAGGTATGTCATTTATTTCATTACGAGGTATGTCATTTATTTCATTTACGAGGTATGTCATTTATTTCATTTACGAGGTATGTCATTTATTTCATTTACGAGGTATGTCATTTATTTCATTTACGAGGTATGTCATTTATTTCATTTACGAGGTATGTCATTTATTTCATTTACGAGGTATGTCATTTATTTCATTTACGAGGTATGTCATTTATTTCATTTACGAGGTATGTCATTTATTTCATTTACGAGGTATGTCATTTATTTCATTTACGAGGTATGTCATTTATTTCATTTACGAGGTATGTCATTTATTTCATTTACGAGGTATGTCATTTATTTCATTTACGAGGTATGTCATTTATTTCATTTACGAGGTATGTCATTTATTTCATTTACGAGGTATGTCATTTATTTCATTTACGAGGTATGTCATTTATTTCATTTACGAGGTATGTCATTTATTTCATTTACGAGGTATGTCATTTATTTCATTTACGAGGTATGTCATTTATTTCATTTACGAGGTATGTCATTTATTTCATTTACGAGGTATGTCATTTATTTCATTTACGAGGTAATAGTCATTTATTTCATTTACGAGGTATGTCATTTATTTCATTTACGAGGTATGTCATTTATTTCATTTACGAGGTATGTCATTTATTTCATTTACGAGGTATGTCATTTATTTCATTTACGAGGTATGTCATTTATTTCATTTACGAGGTATGTCATTTATTTCATTTACGAGGTATGTCATTTATTTCATTTACGAGGTATGTCATTTATTTCATTTACGAGGTATGTCATTTATTTCATTTACGAGGTATGTCATTTATTTCCATTTACGAGGTATGTCATTTATTTCATTTACGAGGTATGTCATTTATTTCATTTACGAGGTATGTCATTTATTTCATTTACGAGGTATGTCATTTATTTCATTTACGAGGTATGTCATTTATTTCATTTACGAGGTATGTCATTTATTTCATTTACGAGGGTATGTCATTTATTTCATTTGATGAGGTATGTCATTTATTTCATTTACGAGGTATGTCATTTATTTCATTTACGAGGTATGTCATTTATTTCATTTACGAGGTATGTCATTTATTTCATTTACGAGGTATGTCATTTATTTCATTTACGAGGTATGTCATTTATTTCATTTACGAGGTATGTCATTTATTTCATTTACGAGGTATGTCATTTATTTCATTTACGAGGTATGTCATTTATTTCATTTACGAGGTATGTCATTTATTTCATTTTACGAGGTATGTCATTTATTTCATTTACGAGGTATGTCATTTATTTCATTTACGAGGTATGTCATTTATTTCATTTACGAGGTATGTCATTTATTTCATTTACGAGGTATGTCATTTATTTCATTTACGAGGTATGTCATTTATTTTACTTACGAGGTATGTCATTTATTTCATTTACGAGGTATGTCATTTATTTCATTTACGAGGTATGTCATTTATTTCATTTACGAGGTATGTCATTTATTTCATTTACGAGGTATGTCATTTATTTCATTTACGAGGTATGTCATTTATTTCATTTACGAGGTATGTCATTTATTTCATTTACGAGGTATGTCATTTATTTCATTTACGAGGTATGTCATTTATTTCATTTACGAGGTATGTCATTTATTTCATTTACGAGGTATGTCATTTATTTCATTTACTTAGGTATGTCATTTATTTCATTTACGAGGTATGTCATTTATTTCATTTACGAGGTATGTCATTTATTTCATTTACGAGGTATGTCATTTATTTCATTTACGAGGTATGTCATTTATCTGACCGAAAAGTGTAATAAGAAAGCAGAGTTTAAAGTCTGAACAACTTTATGACATACACTTTAATCTTTGATCAAAGGCATGAATCCATCTTACCTGTACACAAGTAAAATGGCAGGGCAGATTGAATTTTGAGTTTTTGGTAATATCCAATCCAGTAGCAAGATAAATCCAGATATAAAAGTTTAGAGAAGACAATGTAAAACCACTGCATTTTCACAATAGTGGGAAGTTTGGGAGAGTCGTGACTGCAAACATCTTAAATGATGTTTAACAAATCTCTTGTTAATTTTAGATATTAATTCCTGTCTTACACAATACCCAGAAGAGAACTAATAAGAAAACCATCATCTCTTCTATAAATACTTTCACGGCTTCTGCTCCGATGAACTTAGATCATTGGTGCCCCCTAAGTACGAATTTGCACGAGATACTAGATTAGCTACTAGATCCCACCCTTTTACAGTGAAACCGATAAAATGCAACTGCAACTTCTGCTCCAACAGTTTCTTCTCTTGCACTTCCCAACTGTGGGATTCCCTTCCGCATGATTGCTTCCTCGACAGCTACAATCTCCAGGAGTTTAAATGTAAGGTCAATAGACACCTCCTAACACATTAACTCGTTCCCATTCTTTCAAACACTCTTCCCATCTACCCTAACCCCATCCTCTGTATCCTTACCCATCTATCACCTTCCTTCTGACATTTCTTATATCTAACCACTCCTTCTCGTTACCTTCCCCTATGTAGCCCCATGCGCAATAGTGGCAGTGGAATGCCTTGCTTGGGGTGAAATGATTTTAAAAAAAAAAAAAAAGTAAATACACTAAAAAAATATACAGGAAATCGGGGAGAGCCACTATTGCTAATGTGCTGAAAAAACATATCTTATAAAGGAAAAAGAAACACTTGAAAATATGGCAGCAGAAATCAAAGCATTTATGTAATCATTAGTTTGTTTTAAAGAATTTCAAAAAAGCAAATCCCTAATCATGAAAATTAAATATAACATACAGAGAAACCATTTTATATGAAGAGAAATTTCACTTGAAAATAAATGATTAAAATGAATGTGTGAGAATTAAATAAATGTTCTTTCATGAAATGCCAAATTTACTGAAAATCAATGTAATATTGGCTTTGGCTTCTATCTGTTCAGTTGGGGCAAACGTAAAAAGCCAAGCATTTCATGGTTTCTGCTAAAGTGTCATCATAGCACCAAACTTTAAGAGAATTGAAATTCTTCAATGAAATTTAATTGATAAAGCAAATCTTGTCAGATTTTCAAAAAATCAAATTTCTTTGAACCTTTAAATGAGTTAAAATGAAATATTTACCAAATTAATGCATGTGCGTTTGTATATATGTGTGTGTGTGTGTATATATATATATATATATATATATATGCATTGCTTATGGTCATATCACGTTGAATACACTGGTTCTCACTTGATCACCGAAGTTAAGCAACATTGAGCTTAGTCAGTACTTAGATGGGTGACCACTTGGGAATATCAGGTGCTGTAAGCATTATTGATGGATGTACGTTGTGGTGCAGTGGATATCGGCTCGGAAAGAGAAATTAGTGTGCCGAGTTAGAATTCCAGCATCTAACCTCTCTCATCCTCCTTTCTCTGTCCACTCCACTCTCATCAGTATTTTCATTATTCTCTTACCCACTTTCTGACACCCCCTATAACCTGTCACTCTTTCTCATAACTTTCCTCCTATGTAACCCTCTAAAAAACAGTGGCAGTAAAATCCCTTGCTTAGGGCGATATGATTTTAAAAAAAACATTCTGTACTATTATAATGTTGTTATAAAGTGGGGGATCAATTCTATATTACAATCTATATATAAACTGATCCCTCACTTTATGGCCACAGTCATCCTTCTCTTACCCCCTTCTTGACACCCCCTATAACCTTTCACTCTTTCACATAACTTTCCACCTATGTAAACCCCTGCACAACAGTGGCAGTAAAATGTCTTGCTTGGGGCGATATGATTATTAAATAGAAATGACAATGTGTCATTGATATGTTATGAAAAAAACTTTACAGAAATAATCTATGATGGGAAGGACAAAATTTTATAAGAGATTTTAAAAACAGGCATTTTAAAAGTACGTATTAATATATACAAAAGTATGAAACAAAATGGAAGGAAACTAAATATAAGGAAAAATATGACTGAAAGTCAAATTATTGACCTTTGGCCCTAGAGAGGTCATGGCAGCCTTACCACAAAAGGACTAGATTTTGACCAAACAGGGTGCTCCATTTATCTTACCAGATAAACAGATACCAATATACATGGCTGGATTTGACTACTAGACACACCGGGCACAGGTCCAGGCTGATCCGGGCAATCATAGTGAAAAATCCGGGCAAGGAAAAATGTCTTTGTCAGAAATCAAACTAAACAATTCACAAAGAAAGAAAGAAAGAAAAACGAAGAAAACACCCGAATGAACGCAGTAAAAATCTGTTTGTTTATTTATTAATTTTGGGAGAAAAGACTGGTTATACTCAGAAAGTGTAAACCCCATTTCCTGCTTTCGTTCACGTTCTGTGCCTAATTGCCATTGGAATAGCTGAAAAAATCTGCAAAAATCATAGTTTCTGAAAACGGATGACACTGATGACATCATCACATTGTCAACTAATAAATCCGGGCAATTTTCTCTGTGCCCAGTGTTTTTTTTAGCATCAGCTACAGCCCTGCCTATATATATATATATATATATATATATATATATACTGACATGCAAATGTTTTGAACTAAATATATAAAATGATTATTCATCTTTATTTTAAGGTCTGTGAACCTTTATGACAAAAATATGATACTGCATTTTCATAGGTGCAATGTAAGAGAAGATTCACTATTTTAAGTAAGTTGAAACTGAAAAATGCCATGCAAAACTATTGGACCAATGAAAGATTTGAGTTTTATGATGATGTGCAAATTTCTAATTAGGAATTATTCCATCTCATTAATATGAGTGTAAAGTGTCTAGGTAAGTCATTAAACATTTGCTTTATTTTTTATACTAAAATCATGGGAAACATTTCTGCTGAAATAAAGATGAAAGTTGAGGCTTTGACAGGGGACGATAACTCAATGAAATAATTCAGGCAGCTGCAAGTTTTCAGAAACAGTGTTCAAACCATCGAAAAGATGTTTACTATGACGGGAAGTGTTTTTTGCAGAAAGAAAAGCCAGAAGAACACAAAAGTTAAACAAGAGAAATGAAAGAAAGGTTGTGAGAGTTTCCTTAGATAACCCAAAATTAACAGCCAGGCATGTTAGGAGTAAATGGAATAAACTTAACAATAAGCTTCAAGTTGATAAACCAAAATACCTTGGAAGAGAACATTGAAATGGTTAAAAGAACAAAAAAGTAATTTTTAATGATAAATGCAAGATAGTTTCTTTCTAGTGCAAGAGAATATAAAGAAGACCAGTGGGAGAAAAACAATACAAGATATATATATATATATATATATATATATATATATATATGAGAAATAAAATAAATATTTGAGAATGACAAAGTACGGATTTATTGTGGAGTTGCCAACATTATAGTGTTTTGTATCTCACATTGTCGGAATTTATTTTCCATTTCCCTTAAAAAATATATATATACTAGCATATATACTACTTTTATTTCTTAAAAATTTACACAGTTGTACTATAAGAGTCTGTGAGTGTTCTTAGCTAGGTTTTGTGTTGCGGTACCCCAGATAAATATCGATGATCGAAAGAATTTGGTTATAGGAGGAGTGGTTCAATTTTAATCAAATTTGATACACTCATAGACAAAGACATAAGAAATGATATTCCGAAGTTTCAAGGTTGCAGTTCTTACAATAGTGCAGAAAATCAATAATATATATATATATATATATATATATATATATATATATATAAAAGGCAAGATGTTTGTGCGTGCATCTGTTTATCTGCCTGTATGTCTGTATTTTTTCATCCCTTTTATTTTAGTTTTTGCTTTGGGTTTGGTTCTAAGTAGGTATAATTGTAGTTCTTGGTCTCAGCCATGATACCATTTACTCAGAGGACTTATTTAGCCTTCAAATTTCAGTTTACAATGAAAAAATCTTATTTGATATCTATACCAGGAAATCAAAATTGGACTTACATCCATTCATTTTTCGTTCAATCTATGCTTTCGCTTAAACTGGAAACAATGATTGTTTTTTAGTCTTTCCTGCCAACGTCCAAAGAGTCTGAGCTCCAGGACCATGGATTAGTTTTAAAGCTTTCATTTTACCCGAGCAACGCCGGGCTATACTGCTAGTATATGTATGAATGTGAGTTTATGTGTGAGTGTTTATTTGAGTGAGTGTGTGTGTGTGTATGATGGTGTAGATCAGCAAATTTGTCGACTGACACATTCTTAAACTGAATTATGTAATTGAGAAGCATTAGATTTAGAGAAGTACACTTGCTTTCCTGCCGGCTACAACCTCCAAGAATTTAAATGCAATGTCAGTTCTCATTTGTTATCCACTTGATTCCAGTCCTTTCTATTTCACCCTGCGTATCTTGTTCTTTTCCTTTCTTTCTACCTTTGCAACTGTCTTCAGATCTATGTTCTTATCCTTCTCTTGCTCTTTCTCTGACACCCCCTGTAACTGGTTCGTCTTTCTCTTCCCTCTCCTCCTGCCTAAAATTTTACTCTTTTGTAGCCCCCTGTGCATCAGTGGCGGTACCACCTTGCTTGTGAGGAAAGAATTAAAACAAAACAAAGATTATGTTAATAATCAATATTTTTCCACCAAAAAAATTTAACTCTGAAATCATCACCATTCTCTGCAGATAATAAAAAAATCCAATTTGGACATCTTTATTCAAAGAAACACTATATTGTGGAAAAAACTTCCATGTGTATACTTTCTGGATGATCATAATTGTAAAAGAAAAAATAATGGATAAAATCCAACAAGAGGAAAAACTATTCTTAGCCGACATGTTTTGTCATCTAGGTATTTACCTGTGTCCTCCCCATAAAAGGTGGGATGTAACACATGGTTGTTTTTATGTGGGGTATCCCGAGTGTTTATGTTCAGGCAAAAATTCTTCACAGACCATGCATAAGACAAGTTTCTGCTATTTTGCATAGCCTCTTCTGGGTTCCAATCTGCTCAAAGACAGAGAGTCTGACAAGGTTGAGATCAAGCAAAATTGACGCATTTCATATTTGGAGGGACTTTATCAAGGTAATGTAAGATTTATTATGCTGCACATGTTTATATAGCAAGGCAATTATATCATTGGTTTACTAATGCTTTCAAATTTTAGAATGTTCAGGAATGTTCATCAGGGGGTTGAAAGGTCATTCAAAACAAGTGGAGAATATGTGACATCATTCAAAGTCTGACAAAAATTAAGCAAATACTATTCAGGAAATTTATTTTTTAAATGAATTTTTTTTGAATTGTGATCAGATTATTGTTATGTGCTGTAAATCTTGAAATACATGAAAGCAGATTATCTATAGCCACAGTCTGAAAACTTTTTATACATAAAACCACATGTTTCTTTGCTGATTTGAATGTTGTTTATTTTCTGTTTTATGTCTTTTTGCAAGAGTGTTTTTGTTATGTGCTGTGTTCCTTTTGGTTGTAAGTCTTCATGGCTCTCCACAGGTTTCTTTTCCTCATCTAATCCAAACTTATAAATGGAACTTTGTCTCTGTGTGTGTGTCCATTATCTATAGACTCCAAAACAGCTGCACCAATTTTCTTGAAAATTTACACAGTTGTACTATAAGCATCTGCAAGTGTTTTTAGCTAAGTTTTGTGTCAAGGCACCCCTGATAAATATCGATAATCAAAAAAATTGGGTTATAGAAGGAGTGGTTCAATTTTAATCAAAGTTGATACACTCATAAACAAAGACATAAGAAATGATATTCAGAAGGTTCAAGGTTGCAGTTCTTACAATAGTACAGAAAATCAATAATATATATATATATATATATATATATATATATATAAAAGTCAAGATGTTTGTGTGTGTCTGTTTATCTGTCTGTATGCCCTTTATACAAATCCACAATTTTTACCCGATTCTCACCCAACTTCTCATAAATATTCTTTAGGCTGAATCTGAGCTCCAGGACCATAGATTTGATTTAAAGCTTTCATTACACCTGAGCCACACTGGGCTACCCTGCTAGTTATTTATACATTTTCATGATTTCTTGGGTTGAGTTTTTTCCTTTAAGTATATGCTTATATTTTTGAGATTAGGTATTGTAACTATTTACACTATTTAAATTGTTTGAACTGTTGTCCTCATCTTTGTTGTTATATTCACCTTCAACATCTGTCTATATTTTTGAGATGAGGGATTGTAATTATTTACATTATTCGGACTATTGTCCTTATCTTTGTTGCCATTTTCACCCTCATCAGAGTTGAGGTATTGTAAGTTTTATAATATTTAAATCCATTTTGACAAAAGCATTAGTTGAAGTAATCCAGAAACTTGACCCAAAGAGTTAAGAGTTCAATACCTGACCACAGCAGAGGTGAACAAAAACTTGAAGAGTTAAGTTACTAAAGTGGAATAACTGAAACTTAGATATCCAGAAAAGGCATGATATTTAGAACAAGAACAATCTACCCCAGTGGATGAAATGAATGGTTCGGTTCAAAATTTCAATGTTTATCACTGAAGAAGGTGACAACAGTTGAAATGTTGTGAATATGACAATAAAGATGAGGACAACAGTCTGAACAAAATAATAGTGTAAATGGTTTCTCTTTGTTTTTCAAATATTTGTGAATTCAGAGTTACCCTTTTCTTAGACGAGTTGTCCCTCAAAGCAAGAGAGTTCAATCTACTCTATTATTTAACACCTAGCTGCAGGTAGTAAAAATAAATTCATATGTTTTCCTAAAGGCATCATTGAATGTAACAGACTATGAGAAAATTTGAATTCGGTTCACAAACTGTATTTCCTGATACAAGGTATCAATTACTAAATTTGCTGCTAAGAAAGTTTGTTCATTCTGTAGTGCCAGACAATTTTTCACACCCGAATTTGTCTTACACCTGTATACGTATACAATTTTCCCATTCATTGAATATTGTTGCCACATCAAGTGTTTCTTATATTTAACTAGAATTTACGGATAAAATTTAAAGAAGAATCTGCAATATTATTTGTCCCAACCTGGTGTTTCAGTTTCAGTCATTTTCATGCTACCTTTGTATAACTTCCTTGTGCCTTTTCCGTAAATTTGACAATTGTTCTGACAATTGAACTTCTTTTTATGTTATGTCGATTCACAAATTTAAATGTAGTACTAGATTCGCAGCTAGGTTTCATCATTTTATTGTTGAAATTGATAGATGAAACCGTAAGTTCTATTCTAATAGTGTCTTCTTTCATACTTCCCATCTGTGAAACTCTCTTCTAGTTTCTTATTTTCCTGTCAAGTATGATCTTCATAAAATAAAAAAGAATTTTTGAATCTTTTTTTTATCTTTTCTCATCAACAATGTTCACTGAGTTTCCTTCACTCTCAAAACCATTTGTATTTTAGTGGCTTTCTTGCCTTGCATGGGATAAAATAATAATGTGTTTGAAGATGCAAAGAAAGAAGTTAAAGAATGAAACAAAACAGACATTAAAATGTGGATGAAACTAAAATGACAAAGCATAATAATGCAAAGTGTAAGAAAAAAAATATAATTTGTTTTTGGAATCAGAGATTAGGACAGGAACAATGTGGATTCGTTAAAGATACCGGAACAAGGAATGCAATATTCATGCTCAGAATGCTATCTGAACAAGCAATACAAATGCAGAAGAATCTTTATATGTGCTTTGTGGATTTGACAAAGTACAACACAGGAACTTGACAGAGATGCTTGACAACCTTGACATTTTTGGAAAAGACATTATGATAATCAAGAACCTATCTTGGCAGCAAACTGCTAGTGTACAAATAGAAGGTGAACTCAACAGGTATGCAAAAATAGACAGAGGCTTAAGACAAGGATGTGTTTTCTCCCTGGATCTTTTCAACCTGTACAGTGAAGCAATTATGAGAAATAAAAGCCTTGCCAGTATTTGTGATTGGCGGCCATAATCTCAATAATACCTGATACGCAGATGACATGGTGCTGATAGTGGACACGGAAAGGAAAATAGAGGACCTTCTACAGAAGTTAGCAAAAGAAAGGGCTGAGCATAAACCTCAAGAAAACTGAATGCATGGTCATCAGCAAATGAAGAAGAAATAAAACTAAAAGCATTTCTGTGTAGCTAATCAATGAGAAGAGGTGGATTCATACCTATTCAGAATTTGATAAGAAATTATAATGTGGATATAAAAGGGGGATCAATTCTCTATTTTAATCAGTATATAAAAGTGATCTCTCATTTTGTGGCCATGCTACTTTCTATCCATTTATTTTTTAGATTTATGGTAATTGAGAAAATGGATTGCAGAACAGGGTTTGGGAGAAGTAACAAGAGAAAAATTATTGAGAGTGACAAGAGACAGTCAAGTGGAAGTCCATGATCACCTCCATCTTGAAGGGCAATGACATATGGAAAAAAAGAAGCTGGAGAATTTCATAGTTTAAACATTTCTAGTAGCAGAGCATAGTCCCTTTAATCATTTTAATGTACCTATAGACACCATTTCCTTAAAATGGTTTGCTAAAGAGCAAATCAACGAAGGACTTCAGTTGTGTGTCTATATTTCTGAGATTAGGTAGTATTTACAGTATTTACATTATTTGGAATATTGTTATTTGTTGCCATTTGCACAACGTTTAAAAATAGATCATTCTATTTGTCTATATTTCTGAGATGAGGTAGTATTTACAGTATTTGGACTATTGTCCTCATCTTTGTTGCCATTTGTATGATGTTACGGCCGTTGTATGCCCTGGCCTTCTTCAGGTGCTAGGAATTGTCTATATTTCTGAGATGAAGTAGTATTTACAGTATTGACATTTTTTGGACTATTGTTCTCATCTTTGTTGTCATTTGTATGACATTTCGGTTATTGTATGCTCCGACCTTCTTCACATGCTTGGAATTTTTAACTGAACCCATTATTACAATCACTGGGGTATATCATCTTCATCCCTTGCATAGAGCCTCTTCTAGTAGTCATGAGTTATCTCTCTCTAACTCTGTAAGTTATTTGTTCATCACTGTTGCAGCCTGGTATTGTGACTCACAACACTCTGGATTAAGTTACGAGTAATTTATAGTCTTACTTTGGTAGCATGACTTGAAATTTCATGTGTTATGGAGTCATCAGGTGCAAATTGCATTATGTAATATGCAATCATCATATATATATTACAATTTGTAATTTGTACCTGAATATTACATAATGCTTTGAGTTGTGCCACTGATGTAAGACAATATGTACATTTATTAATATATATATATATATATATATATATAAACATATTTCATGAGAGACAACCAACAAGGAAAATTTAAGTTTTGATTTGATTTTTTCAGTATCCTTACATGTTTAATTTTTGCTGGTGATTAGAAATGTAAAAATTTTCCATAATTTTTTTACTTTCTAAGCACTTTCAGCCACTTTACTGGCCATTTTCAATGATGTTATTTTTCCAATGTTGTTATTTTATCCTCGTGTTTTGACTGATGTGATTTATTTTGTGTTATTAAATCAGAGCATTCTTTAAAAGCTTCACTTGACACATATGACTGGGCATCATGTAAAATGGCTGAAAGCACTTGGAAAGTAAAAAATTATGGTATATTTTTACATTTCTTATCTCCAGCAAAAATGAAATATCTAAGAATACTTGAAAATTTTATTAACAATTAATAAAATCTGACTTGTCAGTCATTTTTAATGAAACGTTTAAAAAAGAGATTTCTGCCAACATATTTAAACAGTTATGAATCCAGAATTTATTTTAGCAGGAGTATGAATACAAACTGCTTCTTTCAAACTGTGGAAAATATCCACTGAACTCTCTTTTATTATTGGCATGAATTCTCTCTCTCTCTCTCTCTCTCTCTCTCTCTATATATATATATATATATATATATATATATACTCACAACAGGCAAAAATTTTAGGACTACACTGCATTTGTTTGAAAACATGTTAAAATGAGAGATTTTGTAAATTTTAAAATAAAAGCTAAAGTTTCAGTAACTGCAGTGTATATGCTTTTATTAAAAAAAGCACTTAACGATTAAATATTATTATACAAAAGCATCATATTTTGATTTTGTAAAAAAAAATCATCATCTTCCTTATTTACTAGTTTGAAAATACTTGGCATCCCTTTTAAGTTTTGAAAGAAAAGTAGATGGCAGAACTTCTCAAGCATTCGGCAAGCACTTCAAAAGCTCACTCTTACTCTTTGGGTATTCTCTTTGAATTCTTTCATCCAATTCCGGTCATACTAATTCAGTGGGAGAGAGGTCAGGATATTACAGCTGCCGTGTCATAATTTCCAAGATGTTGTCCCTTTTAATTGAATCAAGTTAATTTTGGAAAAATTTAGAAGTGTGGTTTGGATCCTTGTCTTGTTAACAAGTGAAACCTCTTCCTATTATGTATAAAACAAGATGGTATCGCATGTGTTTGCAAAATTGAGAATGCCATAGACTTATTTTGAGTTTTGACAAATTTTGGGGGAGAATAGGAACAAAAAGGATATTTATATATGACATCAGAAAGAGACAGCAGAAATTACTTTTGCATATAATGAGAAAAGAGGGTTTAGAAAACTAAAAACTTGCAAGACATGATGGCAGCAAGTAGAACAGAGGTAAGCAGTGTATATTCTATCTAATGAGATTGTTTAAATGGTTGGTAGAACAAAGACTTGAAAATAAAGCAAAAGAATATCAAATCCATTTTCTTAGAAAAAAAAATTTTTAGACTTGGAAATAATTCACAACACATGAGGCTGAGGTACTATCAATAAACACTTAAAAAAATTGATAGACAGTTGTAAGATGTCTCTAACATTGTGCTAATGATAGCACTTGTAACTTTTGCATAAATATATGTGTATAAAACCTTAACATATCATTTTTCATGTGTTCATAATACTTTTCTTTTCAGTACATTATATAAAAAAATGTTCATCTGTTTTATTTATCCAAGCACTTTTGCTAATACTTTTTGCTGTTATCAAAGATGTATTTTATTTTCATTTTAACTGAATATATAGGAAATCAGGTGCAGAAGAAAAAATGAGTGGATGACTAAAGAGATTCTCGACATGATGCAAAGGAGGCAGAAAATTATATCAAGACATGGAATGGAGTACAGAGAACTACACAAGGAAATAAGAAAATGTAGACAGGCTAAAGAGGAATGGCTCAATGACAAATGTGCAGAAGTAGAGAGATTGAGCAGGAATAATAAAGCAGACATGTGTAAGGAAATAAAAGAACTGACAGGACAAAAAACCTGCTCTTCAACAGGATGTATAAAATTGAAGGATGGAACAATCATTTTGAAGAAAGAGGAAATACTGCAACAATGGGAAGAATATATAAAATATCTTTTCCATGACAAGAGAGAGCAACCAATAATATGCAAAGATGTGGACAGACCGGAAATATTAAAGTCTGAAGTGGAATCTGCAATAGCCAAACTGAACAGAAACAATACAGCTGGACCAAACAGCATTGTTATAGAGCTGCTGATAGCCCTGGTAGGATTTGGCATAGAGAAAATTACAGAAATGTTAAATGAAATTTATAATAGTGGTGTAATACCAGATGACCTAAGCAAGTCGATCTTCATAGTGCTGCCTAAGAAACCAGTTCCTTGGACATGCAATGAGGAAGGAGGGCTTGGAGAACCTGTTACTAACAGGCTAGATAGAGGCAAACAAATGTGAACTCCACAGAACCATCAGTTTAATGAGCCATTTAACGAAACTGATCGTCCAAATTCTGATGAATAAAGCGAAAAGCAGAATCAGGCCAGAGATAGGCCAAGAACAGTGCGGTTTTGTCAAAGACACAGGAAGCAAGGAAGGCCACATTTATGATTAGGATGCTCTCTGAAAGGGCAATACAAATGAAGAAGGACTTGTACCTCTGTTTTATTGATTATGCAAAGGCATTTGACAAAATATGCCACAAAGAATTGATGGAGATGCTTGGCAGCCTCGACATATCTGGGAAAGACCTAAGAGTAATCAAGAATCTCTACTGGCAGCAATCTGCATGCATACAGACACGTAACGAATTCAACAATTATACTAAGATTGAAAGGGGCGTAAGACATGGATGCATCTTTTCACTGGATCTATTCAACTTATACAGCGAGACTATTCTGAGAATCCTAGAAGTTATGCCAAGATTCATCATCGGAGGCCATAATTTAAACAATATAAGGTACACAAATGATACAGTGCTGATAGGAGACTCAGAAAGAAAACTACAAGACCTCCTACAGAAGGTAGCTGAAGAGAGTGGCATGAAAGGACTACAAATAAACTGCAAGAAAACTAAATGCATAGTCAACAGCAAAAAAAGCAGCCCAAAATGCCAATTACAGGTGAGGAACTCTTTAATCAAGCAGGTACAGAAATTTAAATATCTAGGAAGTGTTCTAACAGAAGATGGAAAGTGCAACACTGAGATCTGAAGGTGAATTGGCATCGCGAAGGAAGCATTCCAGAAGTTAAGTAAGGTATTAAGAAACAAGACAATTTCACTAGAAACAAAGAGGAGAGCACTGGATTGCTATATGATGTCGGTTCTTCAATGTGGCAGTGAATATTAAACAATATCTTTGAAGATGAAGGAAAAACTTGAAGCAGCTGAAATGTGGTTCTACAGAAGTATGCTGCGGATATCATGGACCGAGCATGTGAGCAATGATGAGGTTTTGGAAAGAATGTAAACGAAAAGGAAATTAATACTGAACATCAGGAAGAGACAACTAAAGTTCCTGGGACATGCAATGAGGAAGGAGGGCTTGGAGAACCTGTTACAAACAGGCCAGATAGAGGGAAAAAGAGATAGGGAAGCAGTGGATAACATATTTGAAGGACCTGATTAGGTGGATGACGTTACGAGCGTTACATGGTGCAACAGGAGAAAGCGTGCTAAGAGCCACCAGGGACAGGGAGATCTGGAAAGCCATGATTGCCTATGTCCTGAAAGGACATGGCACATAAAAGAAGATAGATTATTTTAAGTATGTACCGAGAGTTATAGGAATGTTTTATTTTCCAAACATTATCTGCACGTTTTGGCTGTGTTCATAGTTAATAGTGCTGACAGTGTTTTGGAAAATAA
Organism: Ascarosepion bandense; assembly: GCA_037127315.1. Taxonomy (NCBI): domain Eukaryota; kingdom Metazoa; phylum Mollusca; class Cephalopoda; order Sepiida; family Sepiidae; genus Ascarosepion; species Ascarosepion bandense. The sequence goes on along the minus strand of JBBBDQ010000565.1, from coordinate 159,686 downwards.
AACATTCCTTTAACTCTAGATAAAGGAATAAAACAATCCAAAGCGCTTGGATAAATAAAACATTTTGACAATTTTTGTATAATTTATGTACTGTAAAGAAAAAAATGCTAAGATCTCATGAAAATTATAGATAAAACCTTTTTCTGCTCTGACGAGCTTAGCTCCCTGGTGCCTCCTCTCTATGAATTTACTTGAGCTACTAGACTAGCAACTATGTCCCACCCTTTTACAGTGAAATCAATCAAATATAACTTCAACTTCTACTCTACAAGCTGCTTTTCTTGCAATTTCTGCCTGTGAAATTCCTCTTCGTATAGTTACTTCCCCCACAGCTACAATTTCCAAGAATTTAAATGTAAGGTTAGTTGCCATCTTCTATCTCTCTGACTTGCATTCTTTTTCTTATGTTTTCTCTGTTCACTCTACTCTCATCAGCTCTCTTCATACCAGTATTCTCATCCTTCTCTTACCCATTCTCTGACACCCCCTATAACTTGTTCCTCTTTCTCTTCACTCTCCATCTATGTAACCCCCTGCCCACCAGTGGCAGTAAAACTGCCTTGCTTGGGGTGAAATGATCATAAAATAAAAACCACAGCACCTTCTCTGTCATTTTTAATGAAACATGTATAAAAGAGGGATTACTGGCTAAATACACAATATATATATATATATATATATATATATATTTTGTTATGTGTTGTAACAAAAGAAAAGAAAATGATTGTCCGAAACACAGAACTAAATCACAGACAAATATTTAATTTACGATAACACAAAATAAAAATATTTACAAAATATACAATTTTTGCATTCAAGACAAGAAACATAGAGTTTACTACTGTCAAACAGTGTTCAGATGGGGAAGGAAGGTGTCAAGTATCTATACCTAGATAAGCTATCGAAGTAGTTTAAGTGCTATACATTTTGGTAATCCTCAAATGTGTTTATAAAGAATAATTTCCAGTATGGTCAATGAAATTGTCAAAAAAATTCTCTTTACCTATTTAGTTTCATGAGGTTCTCTTCCAGGTTTTAGTTGGTCAGCAACTTTTCATAGAGATTCTTTCGGTTGGATATACAAATCCTTGAATCAAAGCTGGAGTTGATAATGTCAGCAAATCCTTTTAACAACTAACTACTCTCTTCCCAAAACCTATTTTTATAGGGGCTAATACTTAATTTGCCTATTTCTTGAATGATTTCGAATTCTCTAGATTTTACTGGAATATTCATTCAGTAGTTTGTTATTTCTTTTGCTATTCCCAAACAAAAACGTTTTTTTTTTTGCTATTCTCAAACAAAATTGAACTATTGAATGAAAGAATGGAAATTATGACTAAGTGTAACCATACCAAAAAAAACTCATAGATTCATACAACCATAGATGAAAACGTTATAATTTGTTATAATTTTAAAATTGCGCATTCATAAATTCCCTGCCACATGTGCATTAAAAAAAACACCATTATGTGAGCATTCTTAAAAAAAAAAACGGTACATGGTAAAATCAGTTATTGAAAATCGTATGAAGACACCACTCATGGTAGAAACCTAGGTCACGCGATAACTCGTTTACAAATGGAATATACATATATATATATATATATATATATATATATATATTGAAGTTATTGATAATTATGTAAAGTGATTCTATTTCTGTTAGGCTAATGTTGCTAGAAACAAAGAGAGATAAAGTTCATATTTATTGTGGAGACAAAGGCATACATTTCCACCAAATTTATGTCTGTGTGTCAAAAGTAAAGAAACTCTTGCAAGAAACTTGTAAGTTTCTCATCCAAGTCAATAAAAATTTATTATGTCTGCTGCTTTCTTCTGAGTGAAACCTCATTCAAATACATTTCTTAGAAAGTACCACCAATAGGTGACCAAAATGAAATAGATTACTGATATCCCACTGGTTAGATGAATGAAATATAGGTTTTGAGGTTCAGTGTCTAAAATCTTCTAAATTTCTGCAAGTATATTTTATTTGAAACTTTGTCAACTAGTTTACATTGAGTGTCTAAAAAAGATGAAAAGATCTAAATTTTAATATTTTAAAAATAAACTGCGTTTATAAAATCCCTCTTTTTCTTTTTAAAGTTGAAAATAATATAAGGTATAAACAAATGATATTTCTGCAAGCATATTTTATCTGCAGCTATAGATAAAAGCATTGTTGACTAGTTTACGTGTCCAAAAATGGTAAAAAGATTAAAATTTTAATCTGTATTTCTGAGATGAGGTATTGTAACTATATACATTGTTCAGACTGTTGTCCTTATCTTTGTTGCCATATTCATGATGTTTCAGCTGTTGTACACCCTGGCCTTCTTCAGGGTTTGAAATTTCAAACTGAATCCTTTATTAAAACTAGAACAATACACCCTGGTAAACAAAATAAAGGGTTTAATTCAAAATTCAAGTTACCTGAAGAAGGTCAGAGCATACAATGGTGAAAACATTGTGAATACGGCAACAAGGATGAGGACAACGTTCTGAACAATATAAATAGCGGAAGTTAAATTTTAATCTTTTAGATATAAACAGCAATTATAAAATCCCTCCATTTATTTGCTTTTTAAAAATAATATAATCCATGAACCAATTATTATTTTTCTTTCATTATCTAAGTTTTTTTAGAACTTGATTGATCATGGCTCACCACAGCTTCTTGTCTTTTTAACCATTTACCTTTCCCTTATTGCATTTTACCATTCCTCTTCTGTTTGGTATTTTACACATAATAAAGAAAAAGATTATCAGATTATATCGGCTCTACTTTCATCAAGGTAACTCACCTTAAAACTCAAATCATTTAACAGGAAAAGATAGGTTTGTCTATCACCCAGTTCACACTCCTCTGAATAGGTTGTAAAGATTCATCTTTTGTTTCTTTTTTAAGACAGGGTTTCCATTTGTTTGTAGATTTTTTTACTTTATTTCATTCTCGATTTAGATTTCTTTATTTCATTCTTGATTTTGATTTCTTCTTTATTTATACAGTCCTTTGTAGCTTATCTTAGTAGATTATAGCCTTCTGTGGGGTGAAGTGGTTAAAAAAAAATTCTTTTTATTAAAAAAATATTTTTGACTGTATCATCACCCGGGGATTTCTAAAGACAAACAGATTCAACCCAGACCTGATAGCATTCAACTTCAGTGTGTATATAAATTTATATTCTGAATTCCTTTTCTCGCTTTCATATCAGTAATGTAAACATTTTGTTATTCTCTTTCTTATTGTCTATCAACAAAGCATAAATAATAATTATTGTTCATTTGCTAAGTGATTCTTTTGACGGTTTTTTCAAATGTTGTCTGAGATTTAACAATATAATTTGTTCGTTCTACTATCATCATGTTATACTACTTTAATCGATTCTACTTTCTGATTTGCAAATACATTTAACGAGACATGTCAACTGAATATCAGCTCAACATATCCAGTCCAAAAAAACAAATCCTCTTAAAAATCTAAAATACAACTGCTAAGCACTAACACTGCATGCAAAAGAAAAGGGTGAGCCTGAGAGGCAGCACTTGTTATGCCGCAGATATAAAAAGAGCCCACCAAACTGACAAGAGGCAGTCTGACTCACTACCTTGACCTTATCAAATGACCGCAGGAAAATCCACAAACCTTTCTGGTGTTAATTTCAACCATGATGTAATTTCTCTTATTTGGTACAGATTTTTGTTTCTCAATGTTTAAAGATGGATGATCTTTACTAACTCAAATGCTAGCTCACTCAAAACCAGTTTTCAACATTGATCTTTGGAAATGGTTGATATTTATCAATAGGTTTCATGTCATGGATGACATCCATATAAAAGTCTTGATTAAGATTTTATCTTCAGATGAGGATTGAAGAATTTTTTCCAACCATGTTCACCAGTGAGCTAAGTTCTGATGAAATTTACTCGAGTCACAAGATTAGCAACTAGGTCCCACCCTTTTACTGTGAAACCAATAAATTGTAAATGCAAATTCTACTCCAGCAGCTTCTTTGCTCACACTTCCCACCTGTGGAATTCCCTTCTATTTACTTGCTTTCCCGACAGCTACTATCTCCAAGAATCTAAATGTAAAATCAATAGTCATCTCCTTTCTCACTAACCTGCATCCTCTCTCTCTCATTCTCCTTTCTCCGTCCACTCCACTCTCATCAGTATTCTCATCCTTTTCTTACCCACTTCCTGACACACCCTATAACCTGTCACACTTTCTCATAACTTTCCTCCTATGTAACCCCCTGCAAAACAGTGGCAGTAAAATACCTTACTTGGGGCGATATGATTATAAAAAAAAACAAATGTTTCTAAAACTCTTTATAAAAACGTTTCCTGTCCCTATTTGAGATTAACACAAAAACACCAAATTTGTCTAGGGCATCTAATTCTTTCAAAATTGCCTTACATAGATTGAATTTGATTTTAGTCATTAGCATGCAATTTCTAAAAATTCACATGCAATATGAATTAATTTACATTAATGATTGGCTTTGCATAAACAACATTTTCAAAATATATCTGGAGCCAAAAAGAAAATATCACCACCAAAATTAAAGTGGAAATCATAAAATGAGTGGCCCTGCACAATAGCAATAGCAGAAATTCCAAACTGTGTAAGCATGAAAAGTTAGCAACCTTCTTCTTCATGGCCCTCCACATAATAATTAACAACATATGGTTACATTCATTACAACAATAGGCATAAGTAAATACACAAAAGAAAGGCCACACACACATTTATACCTATAACTAGCAGTATAGCCTGGCATTGCTTGGGTGTAATGAAAGCTTTAAAACTAATCCATGGTCCTGGAGCTCAGACTCTTTGGACATTGGCACGAAAGACTAAAAAAAATTAGTTGTTTCCAGTTAAAGCGAAACCGTAAACTGAAAGAAAAATGAATGGATGTAAGTCAAATTTTGATTTCCTGGTATCGATATCAAATAAGTTTTTTCATCGTAAACTGAATTTTGAAGGCTAAATAAGTCCTCTGAGTAAATGGTATCGTGGCTGAGACCAAGAACTACAATTATACCTACTTAGAACCAAACCCAAAGCAAAAACTAAAGTAAAAGGGCTGAAAAAAACACAGACATACAGGCAGATAAACAGACACACAGAGAAACATCTTGCTTTTATATATATATATATATATATATTATCAATTTTCTGCACTATTGTAAGAACTGCAACCTTGAAACTTCTGAATATTGTTTCTTATGTCTTTGTCTATGAGTGTATCAAATTTGATTAAAATCGGACCATTCCTTCTATAACCCGATTTTTTTGATTATAGATTTTTGATATTTATCGGGGGTACCTCAACACAAAATCTAGCTAAGAACACTCGCAGACGCTTATAGTACAACTGTGTAAATTTTCAAGAAAATCGGTTCAGCTGTTTCGGAGTCTATAGGTAACGGACACGCACACACAGACAAAGTTCTATTTATAAATAAGTTTAGATAGATATATATATATACACACACACACACACACATATAATATATATTTATATACATACACATGTACACCTATAATATATATATATATATTACCAATAATAAGAAAAAATAGAAAACAGCAAACAAAGAAGTGTAAAAAATACAATTATGCCATCAATTGCCAAAAAATACACCAATTGGAACTAAATTCACATATACAATTAACATCCAGGGGTATATGAGCAAATGTGTGAACACACATATGTAAACACACCCTCAGACAAACACACAGACAGATGAACATGCACATACACATACACACTTGTTCTCCCCACACAGACACAAACAAACATTCAACTGTCACTTTTAAATCCAAGTAGTCAACACACCACAAAAAAATTGACAAATCACTGAAAATCCAACAATCCTTAAGAATCAACAGGAATCAGAAGACAATGAAAGAAAGAGTAGAAACAGAAAAAAAAGAAATATTAAAATGGAATAAACAAGATTAACAGATAACATGTCATTCATAAAAATAATCACACACTCACAGACTTAGGCAGAAAAGTAACAAAAAACAAATGTTTCATAACAGTGACACATCACTCAATAAGTTCCAGCCCTGACATATATATGGTGCCACTAATAAAAACTCCATATGATTTTTATAAAGTACTAACCTTCAAATAACATGTGCCAAAATTTTGGCACAATCGAATTATTAGTTTCCAAATTACTGTTATTTAAGTGAATCTGTTGTTGCAAATTTTCAAAACAATGGAAAATTCTGATTTTGTATGTTGATAACAGAAAATACTGTTGAAGGAAAGTAATGGCTTGATAAATTTCTTTTAGATTTTGCTTCATTGGAAAAAATGGTTAAGAGGTTGTATGATGAATTTAAACATGGTTGTATAGACACAAATGATGCTGAATGCTCAAGTCGCCCAAAATCGGCAGTTGTCCCAGAAAACACCAAAAAATCCACAAACTCCTTTTGATCAATTGTAAATTGATGTTGCATGAGATAGTAGAGGAGTTGAACATATCCGAAGACAGTGTATTCACCATTTTGCATGAACATCTGTCAATGAGAAAGCTGTGTTCAAAGTGGGTATTGCATTTGCTCGCAGTCAATCAAAAAACAACACATCAATGATTCAGAGTGTTGTTTGTAACTGTTTCAGCACAACAAGAAAAAGTTTTGCATAAATATGTGACAATGGATGAAACATAGATCTACCACTTTACTCCAGAGTCAAATGAACAGTCAGCTGAGTGGACAGCAGCAGGTGAAAGTCATTTAAAGTGACCAAAGACACAACCATTAGCAGGCAAGGTTTTGTATTTTGTATTTTTGGATGCACAAGGTATTTTGTTCATCAATTACCTTAAGGAAAAAAAGAAACATCAATAGCAAATATTGTACAGCATTATTGGTGCATTTGAAGGAAGAAACTGGCAAAAAATGACCACAAATGAAGAAGTTACAAGTCAATTGCAACAATAACAAAACTATATGAATTGCACTTCAAATTGCTACTGCATCCACGCTTTTCTCCAGATCTGTCCCTCAGTGACTACTGGCTGTTTGCAGACCTCAAAAGAATGCTCCAGGGAAAGAGATTTGGCTCTTATGAAGAAGTGATAATGGGAACTGAGGCATATGTTGAGGCGAAAGACAAATCATTCTACAAAAATGCATCAAATTGTTTCAGAAGTATATCAGTGTATCACCCTAGAAGAAGACTATTTTGATGAATAAAGTTGATTATTTCCTAAAAGTTGTTTTTTTTATTAGTTAGGCCCATGATTTATTGAGTGATGTGTTATATAAACAATCAAATATTGAAAAATATTAGCAGAAAAACTGGACAAGCCCTGATGAATGAGTGCATTCTTATACGTTCATGAACCAGTGAAGTTGGCATAACAGAAATGACACAGAAGTGACAATTTTTTCTATATTAATTATATCTATATATATATATATATATATATATATGTGTGTGTGTGTTTAAGCAGCAATTTTTCTTTTAGATATCCAGATTAAATAAACTGCAAACATTTAATAAAATCCATTGATACTCATAGATTATCTTACGCTTATTATAATTAAAAGATGTAAGAAATGAGCTGTAAATTTGACAGAAATTCGTCCCCCTGGTTCTCACCCGCTTGCTCGGCCACCATTGTCCACCAGAACAATTTCTTCCGGCTCTATCGAAGCTGCTCGTCGAACCAAAACAGGCGCCTTTTCGCCTCAGCACAGAACAAGTGTAAAACAATACTGAACGAAACTAAGAGGGCGTTTGCTACCAGAATAAGGCAACGCATACCATCCTCTAAGTTTGGCTCCAAAGATTACTGGTGTCTCTGCAAAAGTGTGCTCAACAAGAACAAGACTTCAATACCCCCACTAATCAATGAGTTTGAAGTTTCTTCTACCCAGCAGACAAGGCTGAATGCTTTGCCCATAGATTCTGCACCAATTTGACACTGGACTCATAAGGAATACCTATACCCGACTTCCCACCCAGAACTAAGGCTCAACTAAATAGCGTCCACATTACACCCTCGCTGGTTGCCAAGATAATTGCAAGACTTGACCCACATAAAGCGAGCAGCGGTGACGGAATTCCAGTCATAGTACTGAAGAAATGTGCCCCAGAACTCTCCTCTGTGCTCTCTAAACTCTATAACCTCTGTCTATCTGCTTCCTGTTTTCCTGCCTGTTGGAAGTCCTCCTGTGTAGTTCCTATATTTAAGAATTCTGGCGAACCCTCAGACCCCGCCAATTACCGTCCTATTAGTCTCCTTCCGATCTTTGGCAAAGTTTTCGAAGCCATTATCAACGCTGAGGTGATTCAGCATCTCACGGCCAACAGGCTTCTCTCTGACAAACAGTACGGGTTTCGCTTCACCAGGTCTACTGCTGATATGCTAACGACCATTACCGAGTACATATACCGGGCACTTGACAAGAATGGCGAAGCCCGAACCGTTGCCTTGGATATCTCCAAAGCGTTCGACAGGGTCTGGCATGCTGGCCTCTTGTGTAAACTGTGGAGCTACGGGATAACTGGACATCTGTGTGACCGCATCCAGTCATTCCTCTCTAACCGCACATTGAAGATGGTATTAAATGGGCATGCCTCCCAAAACTACCATACAAACGCAGGCGTCCCTCAAGGTTCAATCCTAGGTCCCACACTCTTTCTGATCTACATTAATGATCTCCCTGACACCATTAGATCCCAAGTTGGCATGTATGCCGATGACACAACAATCTACTCTCGCATTGATCAAAAACCAGGTGTGGATGACAAAGTGAACCTCGCTGCCGTACTTGAAAGGGACCTCCAATCCGTAGTGGCCTGGGGTAGGAAATGGCTAGTAAATTTCAATGCCTCTAAAATGAAGCTGTTATCAACTAACCACCATAGACAATCGCGTCTACCTCCCATTAGCATGGGACAGGCTAGCCTCCCAGAGAGTAAAATACTACGCCTCCTTGGCCTTACACTTTCGGCGGACCTCAAATGGAATGACTATATTGAATCCATTGCCAAATCTGCTGCTATGAAAGTCGGCTCTCTTTGCGGGGCCCAGAAGTTTTGCCCACCTGAATCTATTCTGCACATATACAAATCTACCATCCACCCGTGTATTGAATATTGCTGCCATATCTGGTCAGGTGCCCCTGCTGCTCTCCTTGGGCTTCTTGACAAAATACAAAGGAGGATCTGTAACGTGGTTGATACTGACTTGGCAGACCGGCTGCAACCACTCTCTCACCGGCGTGATGTGGCTTCCCTGTGCCTCTTCTACAAGTACTTTCATGGCTTCTGCTTCAATGAGCTTAGATCACTGGTGCTGCCTAAGCACGAATTTACACGAGATACTAGATTAGCAACTAGGTCCCACACTTTTACAGTTAAACAAATAAGATGTAACCATAAATTCTACTCCAACAGCTTCTTTTCTCGCGCTTCCCGCCTGTGGAACTCTCTTCCACAACTCTGCTTTCCCGACATCTACAATCTCCAGGTGTTTAAATGTAGGGTCAATAGACACCTCCTATCACACTAACTCCCAATTATTCTCAGAACACTCTCATTTACCCAACCCTCATTCTCGGTATCCTTACCCGCCTATCACCCACCCTCTGACATTTCCTATATTTAACCATTCTCGGTATCCCTACCCGCCTATCACCCACCCTCTGACATTTCCTATATTTAATCATCCTTTCTCTACTCTATGTAGCCCCCTGTGCAGTAGTGGCAGTGACATGCTTTACTTGGGGTGAAACACTTATAAGAAGAAAAAAAAAATCTCTCAATGTTCCCAAGTACTTTCAATCGCTTTCCAAGATCATCTTCAGGGGTATTAGTTGTCGTACCAAAAAAAAAAAAAATAACTGCGAAACTATGTTGCCAAAAATTACTGTAAATTTTCTTCTTGCTTCAAATATAATGGATTTTATTAAAAATAAACTGACATAATGCTTGCAATTTATTTAATCTGACATTGTGTGTGTGTGAGCATATAGATAGATACATATATATAGATAGATATATATGTGTGTGTGTGTTTGTTAGTACATGTATGTGTGATATGTGTATATGCCTGTTCATTTCTTGTGTCAATACAGAAGAGATATGTCTGCTACTATGAACAAAATCTATGTTACTTTCAACTTAATCCAAAAATTATGAATGGTGAGCATATATTTTAGAATTAACTTCATTTTCCCCGTTTTCAGATCATCTTTTTAAATGACTTATTTTAGTTTCACATTTAAGTGAAACTTTTAATTCACATCAGTTTTAAAAAAGAAAAAAAGTGCTAATCATGATTGAAATATGTTCTTTAATAGCAGGGAAGGATTTTCACTGAAATCTCATTACCTTTTCTTTATTTTTGACAAAGTGATTTTTTTCTTAAAAATGTTCTCACCAAGAATAGCTAATCACTTGGCTATCAAGTGTGAATTCTAAGAAGCAAATTTAAAATCATCAGGTTTCAGATAAATTTAGAGTAATCTTGTATAAATAGCAGTTAGTTTCAGGTCACTGCAAGAATGATGAAGTGATTAAAAAAAGATGTTCAATGAAGTTTATAAAAATGTTCATCTCATGAGTAAATGTAAATATGAATGGCTATGGTAGTTTGTGCCTGACTATGAGCACTACACAAGGACATATATACAGTGAGTCTCTACTTCAGCATTTGCAATTTCACACATAAACAGAGTTTTTCTAGAAAATATCTATGGCTGGTTTCTTAAAAGGGGTGCAACAGTTGGGTATGTGTATGCATATATTCACTCCAGTAATCAAAAGCTATTGGTTGGTGATCAAACCACAGTACAAGACCAGTGCCCATTGGTTAATACACCAAATGCTTGGCCACTTTCACCTGACTAGTACGCTTGTGTTGTGTTCTGTGAATATTTGTGAATTTGCTTTTGTGTTTTTCTTTTTATATACATTCTAAGATACTGCCTAAATGCCCAGCTTTTTCTAAGGCTTTTGGCAAAGAACCTAAGTGACAAAATTATTATTTTTAAGTATTTTTGTTTTGTTTGTTTCTACTTTACACGCATGTATTTTAATATTTTCAAAAGTTGTACCTGTGTAGGCATAAAAGAAAATGGTTATTGTACGTATGAAAGAAAATTTATGCTAAGTCTGGAGGGCACTATCACAGTTCTGTTTTTAGAAAATGTTTTAAACTTTATGCAATATTCTATGTCTTGTTACACATATTTTATACAGTAATTTAATGTTTGTATCAATCTATATGTAATGGTTATTGTACGTATGAAAGAAAATTTATGCTACATGTATGGGTACAAATGTTCCAAAAAGGGTATGAGTCTAAAGTGTTTAAAGATGAAAGTGTAAGGAATATAGGGCTTTTAACAATCAAAATAGTTACTTATATGTACTATGGCAGGAGTTACAAGTATTTGCGGATTCTATCAATTCACAGTCAGTTCTGGTTACTAACCACAGTGAATATGGGGGGCTCACTGTACATTGAATGTCTATTATGTTTAATCATGGGCCATTCTAAACATCATATTTTGGCTTTAATTTCAGGTGAAAATAAAGACAAAAATTGTCCAACATTTGGATATTTTTTTATTATGCTGGTTCTAAGCATAATAGATATTCATTGTCTGTTATATTCAATAATATATGTTTAGAAAATTATCTGCTGTCTGAATGTCCCAAGCACACACACACACATATATATATATATATACATATATATGATAAATTATAGTTTTAAGGCATGTTATATTTATGGGTTAAGTGCTCAATATCAAGGATAGAGCATATGTAAATATAAAAGTAGATATTAAAGTTAACACCAAGAAATGACAACTGGTTTCATGATAAACATAATTGTCAAGCCGTATGCATTGTGTTTTTGCTGACAGTTATTTTGGTAAGTGTGATTTTTGTTTTTAATTGCCCAGATGTGTTAAAAGCAAATAGCACCAAAAATATCAAGGAAAATAAGGAAAAGAACATCAGACTACAACAGTAAATCCAAAAACTCTAAACTTTGCCTGGAGGAAAAAAATTGCTTGAATTACCTTTTCAGACTCATCTCAAAATGCAGATACAAAAACAAATATTTACTATGTTACTTAAACATATGAATAAAAATGAATAAATAAAATAAATAAACAAAAGTAAGTAAAATAATTTAATTGAAACAAATAAATAATAAACAAATAAACAAACCCTGCCCACCAAAATAAATGTTAGTATAATACAGTACACTACCCACAATGCATTACTGACCTGTGTGTATAAAAAGTTAAGCAAAACATGTGTATCTCCTGACAACTGTCTTTAGCATGAAACACTGTTGCTTTTGAGTGTTGACATCAATGTTTACTTATATATATATATATATATATATATATATATATGAATGTAGGGTGATTGAAAAGTAAGTCCTTATTCTATGTATGATAGACTAAAAAATTAAAATAAAAAATGATAGATACACAGGAGAGACCATCATCATACATGAAAAATGACCCTATTTTTAAATCTATATCTGTATATATATATATATATATATATATATATAGTGTTGAGTTGTGATGGTGCTTAGTGCCAAGATTGTTGTTTTTTCAGTGGTTTACTGATAGAAAAATATTTTGGCAAGAAGATTTTTTTTTCGCATGAAAAGCTTGATATTGAGTGGTGAGAGGGTTTAGCATATTGGTCTTTACAAATTGAAGGATTATGGTATTTCTGGACAAATGTTTAAACTGATTTCGTTTTTCTTTTCACATACCGAAATGAATGTTGCCTTGAATAATCACTTTTCTAGACCTTTTTGCACCAATGCAGTTTATTACCAGGACCATATCTTTGGACCTACATTCCTAATTTTCATAAAGGGCCTTTTGATGGTATCAGATCTCAACTCAGCATCTATGCTGATGACACCAATACTTACTCCTGTCTTAATAAGAACTCTGATTAGTTTGACTTCAGCTGAGTTCGAATTCCAGTAGAATTTCTTGCATTCACTTATGCACAAATACCCTTGGGAAAGACATTAATCCATCTCTTCCTTCTAGTTATATTGTTATGAAGTAATAAACTGATCCCCCACTAATTACTACTTAAAAATATAATGCATCTCTTCCCCCTCTAGCTATGAATCAAACAACAGAACAGATTGGGTTCTATAGCCTTGGCTGGCAACCAGTCTACCACAGAAAGCAACGGTGACCTACTGTGGGATAATCTTCTGCCCAGTCAGTCATGTATCTTTCGAGACATGATTGTCCAAGTGTCCACCACATATGGCACTTAACTGACTGATCAGATTGATAAGGTCAAATTGCCAGCTGATCTAAAAAGTGACCTAAAATATACTGTTAATTGGGGCAAAGAACGACTTGTTAAGTTTAATGCCTCCAAAATGAAACTGCATTTTTTTTAATTGTCTGAGAGAAAACTTTTTATCTTACATCAGCATGGCTAATTATAACCTCCAGGAGAGCGGCTCTTTGCAACTTTTCTAGCTAATGATCTCTGTTGACATAAAGGGAAAAGTTATATTGAATACACTGCTATGTTTGTAACTAAGAAAGTTAGTTCCGTATGTCATATATTTTTTTTGTCAGAATCTATCTTGTACATTTATAAGCCTATAGAATGTCCATAGATTGAAAATTGCATTAAACATATGATTTCATATTTCTTCAATGTATTTAAAGATAATTGATAAAATCTAAAGAAGAAACTGCCATGTTATTGGTCTTGACCTGGCATCTATCCTTAAGTCACTTTCCTTCTCCCATGACATTGATTCCCTGTGACTTGTTTTATAATCATGTCACCCCAAGCAAGTCATTGTACTGCCACTGTTTTGTAGGAGGTTACATAAGAGGAAAGTTATGAGAAAGAGTGACAGGTTACAGGGGGTGTCAGGAAATGGGTAAGAGAAGGATGAAAATACTGATCAGTGGAGTGGATGGAGAAAGGAGCATGAGAGAGAGGATGCAGGTTAGTGAGATACGAGATGACTATTGACTTTATATTTAAATTCTGGGAGATTGTAGCTGTTGGGGAAGCAAGAAAACAGAAGTGAATTCCAAAGGCGGGAAGTGCAAGAAAAGAAGCTGCTGGAATAGAATTTGTGTTTATATTTTCTATAAATACATTTATGGTTATTGTTTGGATTAAATTTCTGGTGGGGTACCTACAATTTATGATTTTAAGTGCAGCACTAGATTGATGGCAAGATCTCATCAAATTACAGTTAAAATCTAAACTTATTTATAAATGGAACTTTGTATGTATGTGTGTGTGTGTGTGTGTGTGTGTGTTCGTTACCTATAGACTCCAAAATGGCTGAACCGATTTTCTTGAAAATTTACACAGTTGTACTATATATGTCGGTGAATGTTCTTAGCTAGGTTTTGTGTCAGAGTACTCCCGATAAATACTGGAAATCAATAATAAAAAAAATCGGATTGTAGAAGGAATGGTCTGATTTTAATCACATTTGATACACTCATAGACAAAGACATAAGAAACAATATTTAAAAGGTTTAAGGTTGCAGTTCTTACAATAGTGCAGAAAATCGATAATATATACCAGGTCTGATCAAAATCAGTTTTTCAACATTTTATTTTAGTTTTTGCTTTGGTTTGGTTTGGCTCGGCTCTAAGTAGGTCTAATTGTAGTTCTTAGTCTCAGCTATGATACCATTTAGTCAGAGGACTTATTTTTTTTTTTTTTTTTTTTTTTTTTTAATCATCTCACCCCAAGCAAGGCATTCCACTGCCACTATTGCGCATGGGGCTACATAGGGGAAGGTAAAGAGAAGGAGTGGATAGACATAGGGAATGTCAGGAGAAAGGTGATAGATGAGTAAGGATAGCAAGGATAAGTGTCGGGCAGATGGGAAGAGTGTTTGATAGAATGGGAGCAGGTTAGTGTGTTAGGAGGTGTCTATTGACCTTACATTTAAACTCCTGGAGATTGTAGCCGTCGGGGAAGCAATCGTTTGGAAGAGAATTCCACAGTTGGGAAGTGCGAGGAAAGAAACTGTTGGAGTAGAAGTTACGGCTGCATTTTATCGATTTCACTGTAAAAGGGTGGGATCTAGTTGCTAATCTAGTATCTCGTGCAAATTCGTATTTAGGGGGCACCAGTGATCTAAGTTCATCGGAGCAGAAGCCGTGAAAGTATTTATAGAAGAGACACAGCGAAGCCACGTCTCGCCGGTGGGAGAGAGACTGCAGGCGGTCTGCCAAGTCGGTATCTATCACATTACAGACCCTCCTCTGAACCTTATCGAGAAGCCCGAGGAGAACAGCAGGGGCACCCGACCAGATATGGCAGCAGTATTCAATGCACGGGCGGATGGTAGATTTGTAAATGTGCAGGATAGATTTAGACGGAAAAAACTTCCGGGCCCTACACAGAGAACCGACTTTCATAGCAGCGGATTTAGCAATGGATTCGATATAGTCATTCCATTTGAGGTCCGCTGAAAGTGTGAGACCAAGGAGGCGTAGTGTTTTACTCTCTGGGAGGCAAGCCTGGTCCATGCTAATGGGAGGTAGGTGAGATTGTCGATGATGGTTAATTGAGAGTAGCTTCGTTTTAGAAGCATTAAAATTTACTAGCCATTTCTTACCCCAGTCCAATATGGATTGGAGGTCTTTTTCAATCTCGGCTGCAAGTTTAGCTTTGACGCCTACACCAGATTTTTGTTGGAGGCGAGAGTAAACTGTGGTGTCATCGGCGTACAAACCTATTTGGGTTCTTATGGAATCAGGGAGATCATTAATATATATCAGGAAGAGTGTAGGACCTAAGATGGAGCCTTGGGGGACACCTGCGTTTGTATGGTAGTTCTGAGAGGCATGTCCGTTTAATACCACTTTCATTGTGCGGTTAGAGAGGAATGACTGGATTAGTTCAAACAAATGTCCAGTTATACCATAGCTCCACAGTTTACATAGAAGGCCAGCATGCCAAACTCTGTCGAACGCCTTAGATATATCCAATGCAACGGTTCGAGCTTCGCCATTCCTGTCGAGTGCCTGGTATATGTACTCGGTGATGGTCGTTAGCATATCAGCAGTAGACCTGGTGAAGCGGAAACCATATTGCTTGTCCGAGAGGAGCCTGTGTGCTGTGAGATGCTGAACCACCTCGGCGTTGATAATGGCTTCGAACACTTTGCCAAAGATCGGAAGAAGGCTGATAGGGCGGTAATTTGCAGGGTCAGAGGGTTCTCCAGTGTTTTTAAATATGGGAACTATAGAGGAAGATTTCCAACAGGCAGGAAAGCAGGAAGCAGATAGGCAGAGGTTGTAGAGCTTAGAAAGGATAGAGGAGAGTTCAGGGGCACATTTCTTTAAGACTATGGTTGGGATTCCGTCACCACCGCTCGCTTTGTGAGGGTCAAGTTTTAAGATTATCTTAGAGACAAGCGAAGGTGTAATGTGGACATCATTCAGTTGTGCCTCGGTTCTAGGTGAGAAATCGGGTGTAAAGACTCCAGACGAGTCCAGACTCGAATTGTTCGAGAATCTGCGGGCAAAACATTCAGCCTTATCTGCTGGGGAGGTGAGGACCTCAAATTTATTGATTAGCGGGGGTATTGTGGACTTGCTCTTGTTAAGTACTCTTTTACAGAGTCGCCAGTAGTCTTTAGAGCCGAATTTAGAGCATGCTATGCGTTGCTTCATTCTGGCAGCAAACAACATCTTAGCTTCGTTAAGTACCCTTTTACACTTATTACGAGCTGAAGTGAAAAGGCGCCTGTTTTCTTCCGACGCATAGTTACGATAAAGTCGGAAGAAATGATTCCGGTGGGCAATGGCAGCCGAACAAGCAGGTGAGAACCATGGAGACGAATGAGATTTAAGCTGGAATTTCCTAGCAGGGATGAAGGCATCAATGCCAGCCTTAACCCAGGAGGAGACCTCGGATGCACATTCTTCGATGGGAAGACTAAAGACGTTGTTCCAAGGGATGTCACAGAGGAAGTCTCGGAACGAATCCCAGTCTGCTCTTTGATAGCAGTATGATATTCTACTTGTCTGTGTTTCATGGGTCGGGCGGGAGTGGAGTGAAATATTGACGGACACTACAGTGTGGTCAGAGTTTCCAAGAGGGCAGAGTTGTCTGGTAGTGCAAGAGTCTGGGATGGAAGTGAAGCAGAGGTCTAGAAGTGAGTTGCTTCCGTTAGGGTTGTCGGATAAACGCGTGGGGAAGTCCACTACTTGCGTAAGGGATTGGGTGATTGAAAAGTTCATGGTGTGGACACCAGCAGGGTCAGTGACAGCGTTCTTCAGCCACTTGGTGTGGTGGGCGTTAAAGTCACCAAACACGAATACATGGGCAGAGGGATGGGTAGAAATGGCTTTGTCAATATTGTCAGAAATGATGTCAAGTAACGAACAGTCAGGGGAGGAAGGAGAGCGGTACAGAAAGAAGAGATAGCTAATCGAGCTGAGAAGTGAGAGGCGGAAGCACATGAAAGAATGATCTAGGGATTCAAAAGATGACACCCTAGCTAAAGGAAGGTGTTCGCTGACATAGACACCAAGCCCATGCATATGAACATTGGAGTCCTTCCTGAAGAGGGGAAGGTAGCCAGGAACGCAGAACTCAGATGAGGGGATAGAAGGGTTAAGATTAGTTTCACATAGGGCTAATATATCAGGTGAGTTATTATGGAGGAAAGAATCTACGCTGGGGAAGTTGGTGCGGATGCCGCGAATGTTAGTGAAAGAGATGCAGACAGGTTTGGGCGTTTTCAAATGAGCTGGTTTAGTTTTGTTATTATGTTTGCTTTTTTCCATAGTAATTCAGTGAAGGAGTGGTCTTAGAATAGAATCAGTCGGTCAATCATTTGCAACTTGTGAAGGATGGAGACTGGCGCGGCCTACAACATAATGTGGCCTCGGGGTTGCCCACCGAACGTTCATGCAGGGACGCCCGTCCATGCGCGATATGGCACTACAAGAACCCCGGTATTATTCAACTGTTGATCAGAGCAGCCTCTCAAGACGCTACGCAAGAGTTCGGGCTCCTAACTACCAGTCGGAAGCAGCAACCAGGAAACTGCCAACCCGGTACCCTCAGAATGTAAAGACGTTGCCACCATACTCCGTAACTGCAAAGAGCTTCCAGCTGAACTAACACCAAGACCAGAGAAAGGGGATGAACCGGAAACCCCTTCCTAAACAAGAAACAAGGTGATCACCTCTAAACTCATTCAAAAGAAGGGGGTGGAGTGTGAGACCGGGCGATAGTAGAAACTATCTACTCCAATTAAAAAAAAAAAAAAAAAAAAAAAAAAAAAAAAGGAAAAAGTGACTGAGGCTTACAAAGTTTTAACTTAGTAAAAGTCGAAAATACCCTTGAATAGCAAAATTATTTAGCCTTCAAAATTCAGTTTACGTTGAAAAAAACTTATTTGACATCGATACCGGAAATCAAAATTTGACTTACATCCATTCATTTTTCTTTCAGTCTATGGTTTCACTTTAACTGGAAACAACTATTGCTTTTTAGTCTTTCGTGCCAATGTCCAAAGAGTCTGAGCTCCAGGAACATGGATTAGTTAAAAAGCTTTCATTACACCCGAGCAACGCCTGGCTGTACTGCTAGTATTTATATATAACTGTAAGCTCTCTGCTAACAGTTTCTTCTCTTGCTTGTGGAACTCTCTTCCAACTTTTTGTTTTTCATTCAATTTTGATTTTCAAAAATTTAAGTGCAATGTTAATCATTATCGTCTCACTTCTTAGTTTTTATTCTTTTATTCTTTTATTGTTCTCTTTTCTTAATTATGTTTTTTTTTATAATATCCTCTAGCAGTCAGTAATACACCCACATGGAAACACACAGATGCAATCATAATGTTAGCTACAAAAGATCCGTGTCTGGAATACTTGCATCAAGAAGTACACAAGAGAAAATATTGGTTAAACCTGACTCAGTTCTATTCTGCATCACGGTTTCCGAAATATCAACCGTCAGCCATTTTGTTCTGTTCTCAATACATAATTTGATCAGTGATCAGAATATTTCTCTGCACAAATACAAATAGCAAATCTTTTCCAATCCCTGTAATCAATGGTGAATAGTTTGATGGTTCCTACTGGTAAATTCACCCTATCTTTTGTAAGAATGGTTTGGAATCATTGATTCAATGACCTTTTGTCCATATCAGATGTATTTCTTTTGCATCTCCTATTTGCATGTCTTACTCAGTTCTCAATGATGATAAGTTTCGCCACTGCGACATTATAACAAATGTTGCAGACATGTTCAGTTAAAAAAGTCGAGAAGCTGATGAATTTTTACAATCAGGCAGAAAGGCCAGCCAGTCACTTTAGAGATTTGATTGTGGCACAGAAACCGATGGGGTGAGTGAAACTGAGGGGTGAGTGGAAAATTTCATAGATGAATTCTCAATATAATCAATGAGGTGTTTTATTGCCCAAGTTGGAAAGAAAAAATTGAAAGAAGTAAAAATGTCCTATGTTTTTTTGTGTTTCTTTTTCTGTTTCTTTTTAGTTTTGGTAAATATGAGCAAAACATTAAATTACATTTTATTGATCTGTGCAATTTCTTGATTCACTAATCTGAGATGATTCAATTACGGTGTGTTTACCCGGCTAACACCCATACCTCTTGTTTTTCTTCTTCATTGGCTTCTTCTTCCATTTTCTCCCTTTTCTTTCATTTCTTCTTTGGGCAAATCTCTCAACTAGAAAGGAAGATGGAAACGGTTTGTTCAATGGAAATTTTAGCTTCTTTCTAGAAAACAGTACCTCTGACATGTGTCCGCAGAAGGATAGGAAACTTTGCTTACTGGCACCGTTCAATTTAACACTGCAAATAATCATAAATTCTTGACGAAGCAAGTTGGTTATTAGCGATGGAAATGAATTAGTGCAAATTCAGTAAATTCCAAGATTTGTCCATTTTCCAAGATTTGCGTTATTCAGATCCTTACTCCAGTTCGGAAGAAAAAAAAAAAGAGTATAATGGAGTGAAGGAAATTTTTTTCCTTATATATTTTTACTCACTGTCAGTGAGTAAGTGCTTCAGCTAAAAAGGAATTTGGCCCCCAAAAACGTCAGTGTATGTGAGAAGAAGTTGGCACCAGAAATAATGTGACAATTTCAATTCTGTGAGCAAGCACATCTTGTTGGTGAGAAGAAAGGACAACAACACTTGAGTCTATAGCTTAATCCTAAAATATACATCAAAGTTTTCAGCAAAAGAAATTTCATGTGTTATTTACTAGACAACAATAAACTTAGTCTTTACTCTCCCTCCGCACAACTTTCTGCTGTATTTTTACTAAATTTATATGTAAGCAACCATTTTCGTATTTCTCCTTATCTCTTGATTATGTTTGGCATTATGATTAATCTGTTTATGATATTTAATATCTTTGCAGTTACAGCCGCTATTTTTATGGCTTTATTATAGTGATGACTACACTGCTAGAAAATATCTTCAGTGGAGAAATTATTGTTAATTCTGTGTTCAACTAAATGTACTATATTTTTAATAATAGATGGTGTGTGATTTGATTTAGGACATATAGAGATATGATTTGACTTGTGTTTTACATATAGTGTGTTGCGATGTAGTGGATATTAGCTTGGAATGAGAAATTGAGGAGCCGAGTTCAAATTCTAGATGAATTAATTGCATTCACTTACGTACAAATACCCATGGGAAAGGTATTAATTTATCTCTTCCTTCCAGTTATGGGTTAAATAACAGGACAGATTGGGTTCAATAGCCTTGGCTGGCAACCAGTTTACCACAAAAAGCAATGGCAACCTACTGTGGGAGAATCTTCTGCCCAGTCAGTCATGTCTCTTTTGAGACATGATCGCCCAAGGGTGTTTCATGTATGGCACTTAACTGACTCTTTTACATATGGTGAGTAAGTACTATTAACTAACTCAAGTGTTACATCTAGAAAGTCAACTTTTTTGAGGTTGGTATTTGTCATCGGAGGTCATAATCTGAACAACATAAGATATGCAGATGACACAGTGTTGACTGCAGACGCAGAAAAGAAACTGCAGGAACTCCTACAGAAGATAGCTGAAGAGAGTGACATGAAGGGATACCAAATAAACTGCAAGAAAACTGAATGCATGGTCATCAGCAAAAAGAGCAGCCAAGGTGCCAAATACATCGGGGGGGGGGGGTTAAAATCAAGCAGGTACGCAAATTCAAATATCTAGGAAGTGTTCTAACTGAAGACAGAAAGTGTGACACAGAGATCCAAAGGTGAATTGGCATCGCGAAAGACATGTTCCCGAAGCTGAGTACAGTATTAAGACACAGGAAACTTTCACTAGAAACAAAGAAGAGAGTACTGGATTGCTATGTTATATCAGTTCTTCAATATGGCAGCGAATGTTGGACAATATCAACTAAGATGACGGGAAAACTTGAAGCAACTGAAATGTGGTTCTACAAAAGGATGCTCTGGATATCGTGGACCAAGCATGTGAGCAATGATGAGGTTTTCAAAATGATGGAAACAAAAAGGAAATTAATATTGAGCATCAGGAAGAGACAACTAAAGTTCCTGGGACATGCAATGAGGAAGGAGGGCTTGGAGAACCTGATACTAACAGGCCAGATAGAGGGCAAAAGAGACAGAGGAAAGCAGCGGATAACATATTTAAAAGGCTTGAACAGGTGGATGACAGAACGGAGGCTGAGAGACATTATAGGAGAAAGCGTGCTGAGAGCCACCAGGGATAGGGAAACGTGGAAGGCCATGATCGCTTACGTCCTGAAGGGACACGGTACATAAAAGAAGAAAGAATAAGATTTACTATTACTTTAAGATTAAAGTTCTTCAGTATTCTATGGATCTATTTATGGATTCTATCTATTTTCAAGTTAGTGAAATTAGGAATAATAATGATGTCATCATCTCTATACAGTCCAATATCTCTTATATCAACATCAAAATGAGTAGTGAGATTATACGAAGTGAAAAGAACAAGATCTGATGATTCTGCAGAATATATACATTGTGTATATAACATGCTAAAATCTGCCTCCCTCCACCAGATGCCTATAATTTAGAGGTAAAACTGCCAACTGGTGTCAAAGCAGTTGGGTTTCAATCATGGCTAAAAGCAATCAGATGTCTAACCGTACTGGTGAGGTGTAATACAGCAAAACAGGATTGTCTCCAGATGACTATATATATATATATATATATATATATATATATATATTTTACATTTGTTAATGAGTTATTATGCAACCTAGGTTTCTACCATGTGGTGTCTTCAGGCAATTTGCAATAACTGATTTTACTGTTCAGTTTTTTTAAGAATGCTCACATAACAGTGGGGGTTTTTTTTTGAATGCTCATGTGACAGAATTTTTGAATGTGCAATTTTTAAAATTACAAGAAATTATGACATTTTTCTCCATGGTTGTATGAATCTATCAGACATTTTTAGTATGGTTACATTTCATGACTTAAATGGCCAAAATAAAATATATTTGGGATCAACCAAAGACACTTTTAAGACCAGGTGGTTCAATCACAAGACTACATTCAAAATAGAAAACTTAAAAAACTGTACAAAATTGGCTAGCCACGTGTCAAAATTGAAATCAAAATATGAAAAAGACCCAGACATAACATGGAGTATAGTGAAAACAGCCAAGCCTTACAACGGTGGCAAAATATGTAGAGTGTGCCAAGAAGAAAAGTTAGCAATTATGCTATTCCCAAACAAAAATGAACTATTGAATGAAAGGACAGAAATTATGACTAAGTGTAACCATACTAAAAATACCTATTAGGTTCATACAACCATCAATGAAAACGTTATAATTTCTTGTAATTTTAAAAATTGTACGTTCAAAAATTCTCCGTCACATGAGCATTCAAAAAAAAAAACACTGTTATGTGAGTGTTCTTAAAAAAAACAGTAAACAGTATAATCAGTTATTGCAAATTGCCCAAAGACACCACATGGTAGAAACGTAGGTCACCTAATAACTCGTTTACAAATGTAAAATATTCAAAAGTTCTCTTATATAATTGTATTGAACACTTTTTAATACAAATGTGCACAGGTCCAATTTTATTATGACCAAAAACTAAGTAATTAAATATATATATATATATATATATATATATATATATGACAAAGTTGAAAAAATTTTTATGTGATGCATTTTGCATTTCATCAGTCTCTAGTGATGTCTACATTGTTGTGCTTACACATTGACATGAGGAAGAAGGGATGCCAAAATTAGAAATAAATATTAAGATCTCGTACTTACCACTCGAGGATGTAAGTTGTGGTGCAGTGGATATCGACTCAGAATGAGAAATAGGGGATCCAAGTTTGAATTCCAGTTGAATTTGTTGCATTCACTTACACACAAATACCCTTGGGAAAGGTATTAATCCATGTTTCCCTCCAGTTATGGGTTAAACAACAGGGCAGATTGGGTTCTATAGCCTTGGCTGGCAACCAGTCTATCACAGAAAGTAATGGCAACCTACTGTGGGATAATGTTTTGTTCAGTCAGTCATGTCTTTTTTGAGACTTGATTGCCCAAGCTTGTATCACATATGACACTTAACTGACTGACTTAATATAATAGTTGGAAACATGATTAAGGTTTCTAATAGGCATAAAGTGGGGGATCAGTTTTATATTTTTATGAAGTAATAAAGTGATCCCTCACTAATAACTACTTAATAATATAATACATCTTTTTCCTATCTAGTTATGAGTTAAATAACAGGACAGATTGGGTTCTATAGCCATGGCTGGCAACCAGTCTACCACATGGCAACCTACTGCAGGATAATCTTCTGCCAAGTCAGTCATGTCTCTTTTGAGATATGATTGCCCAAGCATGTATCATGTATGGCACTTAACTGACTGAGTTGCCTCTCTATGTCTACTGACTTCTGATTTTTTTACAGTACATTTTGATGCCATCACTTTTAAAAGGATGATAATACTAATACATATGCACTTTACCATCAACCTGGTATCAGAGAAAACCAAACTTTTTAGGCAAGGCAAGTTTCTTCCATTCATGCAAACCCAATCGTGAGACTTGCATGCCCAGTGAAAATGTTACCTTGATAGACATTGCTTAACCTTGATACTCTAAGTAGACTGCTGTTGTTCTTTATCTTCTATGTGTTCTGTGCATTCGAAACATCTTAATAAAGAGAATATGTAAAAAAATCTGGTGTGGGTGTCAAAGCGAACCTCGCTATCGAGCTTGAGAAGGACTTCCAATCCGTGGTGGACTGGGGTAAGAAATGGCTCATGAATTTTAATGCTTCCAAAACGAAACTGCTATCAATTAACCATCATAGACAATTGCTCCTACCTCTCATTAGCATGGAACAGGCTAGCCTCCCTGAGAGTAAAACACTAATCCTTCTTCACACTCTCAGCGGACCTCAAGTGGAATGACTATATCGAATCCATTGCTAAATCCACTGCTATGAAAGTCAATTCTCTGTGCAGAGCCTGGAAGTTTTTTTCTGTCTGAGTTCATACTGCACATATATAAATCTACCATCTGCCCGTGTTACTGCTGCCACATCTGGTCGGGTGCCCCTGCTATTCTCCTTGGGGTTCTTGACAAAATACAATGGTGAATCTGCAATACCGACTTAGCAGCCCAGCTGTGGTCACTCTCTCACCAGTATGATGTGGCTTCCTTGTGCCTCTTCTATAAATACTTTCACAGCTTCTGCTCCGATGATCTTAGATCACTGGTGCCCCCTAGGTATGGATTTGCATGACATACTAGATTAGCAACTAGGTCCTACTCTTTTACAGTGAAACTGATAAAATGTAAAATGATAAAATGTAACTGCAATTTCTACTCCAACAGCTTCTATGGAATTCCCTTCCCTATACTTGCTTCCTCGACAGCTACAATCTTCAGGAGTTTAAATGTAAGGTCAATAGACACCTTTTATCACACTAACTCACATTCATTCTTTCAAACACTCTTCCCATATACCCAACCCCCTCCTCAGTATCCTCATCCATCTATCACCCTCCTTCCGACATTTCCTATAATTAACCACTATTTCTCATCAAATTCCCCTATGTAACCCCCTGCACAATAGTGGCAGTGGAATGCCTTGCTTGGGGTGAAATGCTTAAAAAAAACGTGCTCTGGTTGAAGAAGTGTACTTTGCTTAACACACTGAATTGTTCTACTTCTTCTATGTCCCATGTCTCTTTAGGACGTAGGTGATCATGGTGTTCCACATCTTCCTATCCATAGTAGCTCTTAGCACACTTTCTCTTGTTACCCTACCCAAACCCCTCTCTGCCATCCACTTCCTCAAACCCATCAAGTATGTTGCACATTGCTTTCTCTTGTCTCTCTTTCTCTCTATCTGACCTGTGAGTGTCAGATTCTTCAGGTCCTGGGCATGACGGTAAACTGCATCTGGCAGCAAGGCCTCTAATTGGGAGGTTGTGAGGAGCATGGAACCACCCCTCAATTGCTGTTGTTCCCAGGCCCGCCTTGACCCAGAGTGGTAGCACCTGTTAGGGTCTCAGCTATGGGCAAATATTTAACCCCCAAAACTGGGGTCAAAACACTATGAAAGTATAAAAATACACTTTTATAGAAATATATACATAAAAATAGACTTTTATAGAAAAATATACACTTTTGAAGAAAAAATATTACCAACAATATATTTTTGAAGAAAAAATTATTACGATAACACATTTTTGAAGGGAAAATTATTCTCAGTAAAACATTCTTAAATGCAAAACTAGACGACATTTTCAGTTTTCTAAAATAAAAGAGAATCAAAACAAAAAGTTTTCATTAAAATCTGACTAAATCAACCTTCTCACTATAACCAAACATTAAAAAAAACAAAACCTTAAAACCCCACTTTTTTGGCATTAGATAAGCCACAGAGGTTGATATTCTGTTAAACAAAACTCAAACTCAGATTCTTCATGCCCTCCACCCTCATTACATGTCTCAGGAACATCAACTGTCTTTTCCTGATGTTAAGCATTAGTTTCTGTTTTGTTTTAATCTACTCTAAAACCTCATCACTGTTCATATGTTTGGTCCATGGTATTTTTAGCATCCATAAGTAAAACCACATTTCAATTGCTTCAAGCCTCTCCTTCATCTTTGACAAGATTGTACAACAGTCACTGCCATATTAAAGAACAGATATCACATCGCAATCTCTCTTCTTTGTTTCTAGCAAAATTTTTCATGTCTCCTAATATTCTACTCAGCTTCTGGAAAGCATCCTTGGTCATGCCATATCTTTGGATATCAGTATCACCCTTTTTGTCTTCGGTTAGAACACATCCTAGGTATTCAAATTTCTGTACCTGCTTGATTTTAGTATCCCTCACCTGTAGTTGGCATTTGGGGTTCCTCTTATTAATGATGACCATGCATTCAGTTTTCTTGTAGTTTATTCGTAATCCTTTCTTTCCGCTTTTATCAGTTACTTTTTGTAGGAGATCTTGTAGTTTCCTTTCCATATCTGCTATCAGCACTGCACATCTTATATCGTTCAAATTGGGTCACCAATAATGAATCTAGGTTTGACTTTTAGGGCTCTCAGAATTGTCAGCTTATAGCTGAATAGATCTAGTGAAAGGACACGTCCTTATCTTACACCCTTTTCTATCTTAGCATATCTACTGAATTCATTTCCTGTCCATATGGAGGCAGTTTGCTGCCAGTAGAGGTTCTTGATTTCTCTAAGGTCTTTTCCAAATATGTTTAGTCTGCTGAGCATTTCTCTCAAGTCTTCGCAGTGCACCTCGTTGTATGCATTTGCATAGTCTATAAAACATAGGTACATCCCTTCTTCATTTGTGTTGCCCTTTCTGAGGACATTCTAAGCATAAATACTATTTTGGCATTGTTTTCTGTCCCCTTTGCATCATGTCAAGAATCTACTCAGTAATCCACTCATTTTTTCTTTCATCCTTAGTTTGCAAATGATTGGGAGGTGGTCGCTTCAACAGATGGCACTTGGATAAGTTTTACAATAAACAACAGCATTTCTGAATCTCTTGTTTACAGTTATATATTCAATTCGGGTTTTTTTTACGTCACTTCCTGGACTTGTTACACAACCTTATAAGCATCAAAGATGAATGTATGATGTGTTGTGACACATTGTTTTTTATTTAGATATTGTTTAAAGCTATCCACAGTTTGGGCCAGAATAGTTTTTCTGCTGACTCTTACTTGACAAAAACCTCTTTTGAATTTTGAAAGCTTACCCTTGAAATTCTAGATTGTTTTAGAAATTCTCTGACCTCATCTTCTAGCCTGTAAGCTAGTAGCATGCTAATATTCATCTGGTCAAGGCACCAGGGGAAAAAAAAACTTGTCAGAACAGTCACCATGAAAATATTTGTAGAGAAGTCAGAGGGAAGCCATGTTACTTTGATGAGAGAGTGACTGAAGTCAAGATGCCAGGTCAGGATTGATTACATTGCAGATGTGTGTGTGTGTGTGCTTACATAAATACACTGAAAGACATATTTGTGTATTTTATGCTTGTACATGCTGAAACATGCTCTTGAAGAGGAAAAATGAGAAATCTATTCTCGTTTCTTTCTAGTTAAATGTTTAATCAGTCAATCTATTTATCAATCGACTTACCTCATCAATCAATGTGTGTAATCAATTGTATCACCTAATCAGTCAACCAAGCAATCTTTATATCTTTTTCAAACATCTTCCCTTTCTCTTATAACACACATTCATACACTCTCTTTTTCTCTCTGTCTTTCTCACTCTCTCACTTCTGTTCTCTCTCTCTCTCTCTCTATATATATATATATATATATATATATACTTATACAAGGAATAAAAAGGTCATGACCTACACCAATTTTTGAAAATCAGTATACCATTGAGTAAATTTGCAAATATAAATTTTGAGAAATGGGTTGGGTCAGAATATTTTCAGCCATTGCTCTGCAAATATCTCTCTCTCTCTCTCTCTCTATATATATATATATATATATATATATATATATATGAATATGCATAGTAGAGAGCATGCCCAAACCTGCACTTGAAAAAAAGCACAGGAAAGGACATTAATGTATTAATTACTGAATTGGTATCAAGTGACACTAACACCTCTTTTCCATCCACCTGCAGCCATTTAAGTATAAATATAAAAAGTATTTTATTCTCTTTTTCTTTATTTCTTTCTATCCGTTATATGTTGTTATATTGTTGCCGGTACATCAATAAGTCTACAGCATGAGGAAGAAAAGCTTCATTTTGTATGCCCAATATTTGCTTTTGCAAATCAATCTCATCCTTTGTCATTGCACTTAATTCATTGGTAAATATTAATAATATAATTCTTATATTTTGTGTCAGGCTATATTTTCTCATATATATATATATATATATATATATATAGTCATCTGCAGACAGATCTGTTTTGCTGTATCATAGCTCATCAGTACGGTTAGGCATCCGATTGCTTTTTACCCAAATTGTAACCCGACCGAATTGGCATCAGTCAATGATTTTACCTCTGAGCTATGGGCGCTTGGTAGAAGGAGGCAGACTTTTTAGCATGTATATCATCATTATACATGCCTAATAGCTGAGAGTGTTCTAATTCATTGCTGAATGAATGATGCATAGATGCCAGAGTAGCTACTGTTTTTCAAAGTCTACCATTCTTCCAGAGTGCTCAATCAGGGTGTGAGAGTGTATATATATATATATATATATATATATATATATATAATGATTCTTTTGATAGATAGATACTCTTTATATATATATATATATATATATATATATATAATGCTTTTGATAGATAGACAAATAGATTCTTTTTATATATATATATATATATATATATATATATATATAAATATATAGATATAATATAATGCTTCTGATAAATAGATTCTCTTCATATATATATATATATATATATATATATATATATGAATAGAGATAAATAGATATAAACATACTCAGACAGAGATAGATAAGCATAATACTCTCTCATGATAGATATGATCAGACTGAGATAGATAGGTAGCTAGATAGATGGGCAGACACACGGACAGATAGATCTCCTGAATATGGCACATTGGGCATTTGTGTGTCATTCACACTGAAATCACAGTCTATTGTCTTGACAACAGTTTGTATTTCTTGTTTATTTTATGATCGTTACCAATAGAAACATACCTTTGTCATTAGTAAAGGCAAATAAATCCTGGCAGTTTATTTTATGCCTCGTTGGCTCCCAGAATGAGTCTGGGCACACTTCAGTAGACACACTCTGACAAAAATTAAACCTCTGAATGGAATCCACCCTAGCATTTCAAAAACAATTCAGAGTAAATGTTTCTTTCACTCTTCGAAAAAAGCCGCAAGGTCCCATTGTCAATTCACATTTGTTTGCCACAAAATATTTGGGAAGTACAAGTGTCAGTAGAAAATAAGAAAGATGTTGACTGTATTGCAGCAAGGGCTGAAGCTTTCCGTTAATAACCTCTGTTGCAGAAAACAGTGTAACTTAAGGACATTTGACATGAAATTGCATATAACATGCAGAATGTGTATTATTGCAATTCTTTAATACAAAAGAAAGGTACTCGCTAATATTCATCAAAATTTACTACATGCTTAGAGTGACTAAACAGTGGTTGTGAGAACAGTTTAAGTAGGGGGTAAAGCATTTAAGCAATAGAAACAGTGATGTACATTGCCATTATTTTCTGTAGTAGACTGGTTGCCAACCAAGGCTATAGAACCCAATTTGTCCTGTTATTTGACCAATAGCTGGAGGGAAGAGACGGATTAATACCTTTCTCAAGGGTATTTGTGCATAAGTGAATGCAACGAATTCAACTGGAATTCGAACTCAACTCTCTGATTTTTCGTTCCAAGACAATATCCATTGCACACAATGCACATCTCATTTCAGATTTGTAGAAAAACGTTATTAGATTTAAATACTGTCTCTGAAATCTCATTTTTTTGTACAGTGACTGGCTCCTCCAAAAGTAACTCAATTTTTTCTACAAAACCAACTCCAAAGATTTAAATCTTTGTTTGGATATATATTAACAAATAAGTAACATCAGATAAAACATGATGGGATATTTCTTAAACGGGATATTTAAAAATTGGGAAAATATATATTAGCAAATAACCTCAAGATTATTAAATTTATGTTTTGTTTTCTTCTGTAGTTGATTATTTTTATTATAGATATTATCAATTCTTGTAAATTTGTAGATTTAAGTACTGTCATGAAAACTCATTTTTTGTACAGCGACAAACTTATACCAAAAGTAATAAATTTTTGTACAAAACCGCATCCAAAGATTTGACTCTTTGTTTTCATATATATTAATCAACCAGCAACGTCATATGAGACGTGTGATATTCTTTGAATTATCAGGTGATGAAATATCTCTTAAAATGAGAATATGATTGACAATATTTTCCCTTCTTAAAAGGGATATTTAAAAAATGGGAAAATATATAGTAGCCAATAAACTCAAGATTAATAAATCTAAATAATGCTTTCTTCCAGAGCTGATTATTTTATGATAGATATGATCAATTCTTGTTTGCTAAGTAGTCTTTCAATAAACCTTTGAACAGGGTGTTTGTTTAATCATTTGTTACACAAACAAAACTGAAATTCTCACACTTAATTACTCAGATCTTTTGCATATTTATTTGAGTTTACGAATTTACAAAGATTATGTTTAGCAATTGTGACAACATTCTGTTAAGTTTGTTTACATGCTGCAACTAATAGTGACTTGGCCTTCCTTTGACTTCTTTCATGAGGTCAGCACCTACAATTCATACACATAGTTAAAACAATGTAAAACATGTAGACATATTATCTTATACTAACACAATTAATTCGGTTGAAAAAAGAAAGATACACAAAATATTTTGTGTGAAGTTGTTCTCAAAGAATCTTTGTAATTCATTTCTTTCAATTTGAAAGAAAAATAAAATTCAATTAAATAAAAATTATTAAAATTTCTAGATCTGTGTTTGAAGAATAACTTAATTCGTTATTTACTTATTTCTTTTTTTAATCATTTCAACACAAGCAAGCTTTTTACTGCCACTGTTGCACAGGGTGTTACATAGGGAAAAGTGATGAGAAAGAGAGGTTAGTTATAGGAACTGTCAGGAGGAGGGTAATAGACAAATGAGAATACCAAGAATGGGGGTGGATGGAGAAAAAAGCTTCAGAGAATGGATGCAAGTTAGTGAGATAGGAGATGTCTATTGACCTTACAATTAAATTCCTTGAGATTGTAGCTGTCAAGGAAGAGAATTCCACAAGTGCGACAAAAGAAGCTGTTAGAGTGGACATTGCGGTTACATTGCGTTTTAATTTTTAGTAGCTTGTGAAAACCAGTGAGCTAAGTTCATTGAATCAGAAGCCATGAAAGTATTTATAGGTGAGGTACAGGGAAGCTACATCATGCTGGTGAGAGAGCGACTGCAGCCGAATACATGCATATTTCCTTACAGATGTATAGATGCTCTTTTTGTTCAGTAAGTGTCATTTGAGTGTATCACAGCTCATCAGTACAGTTAGACTCCGAATGCTTTTAACCCAGGATTAAAATGCAACCGAATTGGCATCAGTTGGTGATTCTATCTCTCAGCTATGGACGCTCAGTAGAAGAAGGCAGACTTTTTAGCATGTATATTATCATTATACACACCCAATAGCCAGAGTGCTCTAATTCATTAGTGAATGAGCGATGCGTACAATGGGGAATCTTAACACATAAAAATGATAGATGCCACATATCTAACTATTTTAGTGCCTATTCTATGTGTATATATTGTGTGTGTGTGTGTGTGTGTGTGTGTGTGTGCACAGAGCTAAAAGAACAAAAATTAATGCCAGGTGTGAGAGTTTCAAAAATCCTTCTGCACTGGTAACTGGCCACTGGCAAGAGGGCATCAGAGCAATCACATTTTTCTTCAAGCAAAAGGGTCAGTGAACACTGACATTGGGAGGTGGGAAGACATCACTAATGATCGCTCATGCTGGAAACGAAATCTACACCAAAGGCTGGAGAGAAGAGAAGGAGAAACGAAGATTTGCTGCCAGAGAGAGAGACATGTTAAATAGAAAGAAAATGATGAGGTGACATTGGCAAAGAGTGTCTTCACAGATATTCATTGCAGTCAAGACTGTCCCTCCTGTGTGAGCCTGTATAGCCATGATAGATGCTGCATTACCATCAGCAGCTGAGGTAGAACTCTTTGACACAGATCCTATATTTCTTGAGACCAACAGATGCCATACACAATTGAAGATGTTTATGTTAAAACACAAAATCGTATTCAATTCCATTTAGACTCAAATTCATTTTGGTTGTTCTACTCATAAAATTTCTTAAAGTGCCTGTCCTTGTATTTTTCATCTGCTCAGAATTTTCAGCTTAACACTTTATTCAATTAACATTCATATCCTCACTAGTGTTATTCACATTTGTGTTATTTGTCTATTTCTTCCACTGAACTAAAATATATAAATCCAGGTATTAAATACACAACTGTCATGACACCAGATATATATTTAACCAATAGACCATAACTTAGTAGATTAATGTAGAGTTTGGTTGCGTAAACAGACTAGTTCTTTACTGTCTGCCAATTGAATTATTTGGACCAGTTTTTGAGTGTTTTATATAACAGGCTGGGGTGTTCTATTAGGAAAGACTATTCTCTGGGTTCTGATTGGCTGCTGCCTTTGGTGTGGATGCTGTGACAAATATTCCTTATTAAGCCATAAACATTCAAAATATAAGGTTTGTATTGTTGAAGCTTAATCTTCCATCTTCCATCTGCCAACTGGATGCTAGTTGGGAATTCCTTGTGAGGTTGAATATTATATTTTTTGATTCTATGGTTACAATACTAAACTGAATGATTTCACCCCCTCTTACCACTGGTAGAGATTTAGTCAAATGATTTATGAAGACATGATAGGTAAAAAGGTACTGTGACTGTGACAGTGTAGTTGAAGCGTTTATGGAACATGGATGGGAGTTATTGAAAATCTGTGGAAAGATTGTTGGAAAAAGAAAGATGGGTGATTTTAATTTTGAATTTGTTATTGCTTTTCTCAGTTAAGAGTCAGATAGCTAAACTAGGAAAAAACAAATTCCGACTAATTACAATGCTTGTCAGCCTGCAGTAGTTGCACTTATTGATGAGGAAGGCTGCATCAAATCTGGTGCAACAAAACTCGTCTGTCATTACACTATTCTAAACTTATTTATAAATGGAACTTTGTCTGTGTGTTTGTGTGTCCCCATTACCTAGAGACTCCAAAACGGCTGAACCGATTTTCTTGCAAATTGACACAGTTGTACTATAAGCATCTGTGAGTGTTCTTAGCTAGGTTTTGTGTCGAGGTACTTTCGATAAATATCGATAATTGAAAAAATCGGGTTATAGAAAGAGTAGTCCGATTTTAATCAAATTTGATACACTCATAGACAAAGGCATAAGACACGATATTCAGAAGTTTCAAGGTTGCAGTTCTTACAATAGTGCAGAAAATCGATAATGTGTGTGTGTGTGTATATATATATATATATATATATATATATATATATATATATATAAAAGGCAAAATGTTTGTGTGTGTGTCTGTTTATCTGCTTGTATGTCTATTTTTTTCAGCCCTTTTATTTTAGTTTTTGCTTCGGGTTTGGCTCTAAGTAGGTATAATTGTAGTTCTTAGTCTCAGCCATGATACCATTTACTCAGAGGACTTATTTAGCCTTCAAAATTCAGTTTACGACAAAAAAACTTATTTGATATCGATACCAGGAAATCAAAATTTGACTTACATCCATTTATTTTTCTTTCAATCTATGGTTTCACTTTAACTGGAAACAACTATTGCTTTTTAGTCTTTCGTGCCAATGTCCAAAGAGTCTGAACTCCAGGACCATGGATTAGTTTTAAAGCTTTCATTACACCCGAGCAACACCAGGCTATACTGCTACTAGTTTATAATAATTTGACAGTTTCTTAGTCTTCAGCTAACAAGGATGCCATTATTGACACTTCATTATCAATTACTTTTGTTCATCTGGGACACAAAAATAATCATTGGACTGTGGAAGACTGCTTCCATTTTGCCTGTTCAGACAAGTCACAGATCTGCTGCTTTTTGGGAGATGATCAATTTCATGCATGTGGAGAGACTTTATGATTCAGTCAGTCAGCAAGACTGCATACAATCTGTTAATGGATCTCTGATGTTGTTAAGTGCATTCTACTAGAGTTTGCAATGGTTATTATTACAACCAAAGTCTCTTTTCACAGTTGTAACATACAAAACTGTACACATTTATACTTATATTCTTTCCTTGTGATAAAGGGTTTAATCAAGAAAATAAGCACAATACTGTCACTGGGGGTGCGGGGCACATACTTTCTGTCTTGTGCCACATCAAAGCTATGCTTAGAAAATCATTTGGGTAATCATTTGGGTATTTTGATATCGTGTAATGGTTACCAAACTTGTCTTGTTAGATCAATTATAACTGAGTAGTGAGTTCCATATGGGTGTCCCATACTTTTGACCCTATGTAAATCATCATCCTCAGCTGACTTCTAAATACACTAATGGCCACCACACTCATCAGATTTAACCTTGTTGGGCACGTGGGACTTGCTTAGTTTGCAACAGCCATGCCCACCAAATAATTCTTTTTAAAAAACATTGTCCTAGAGGAAATCTATCGCAGAAGAAAAAATGAGTGAATGACTGAAGAGATTCTTGGCATGATGCAAAGGAGTTAGAAAACTATGCCAAGACATGGAACTGAATACAAGAAACTATTAAAGAAAATAAGGACCAAGTGCAGACAGCCTAAAGAGAAATGGCTTCATGACAAATGTGCCGAAGTTGAGAATCAAGAAGGCTAATAAAAGAGAAATGCATAAGGAAATAAGTGAACTGACAGGACAAAGAACATACTTCTCAACAGGAGGTATAAAATCCAAGGATGGAACGATCATTCTAGAGAAAGAGGAAATACTTCAGTGATGGGAAGAATATATAAAACATCTTTTCCATGACAAGAGAGAGCAAGTGATTGTAAACAAAGATGCTGACTGACTAAAATCCAAAGTGAAAGCTGAAATGGCCAAATTTAATAGGAACAAAGACTTAGAAGATTTTGGCATAGTGAAAATTACAGAAATAATAAATGAAACGTACAACACTGGCGTAATACCTGATGATCTAAGCAAATCAGTTTGATGTGCAACATAGCGAAACTCATTGTCCGAATCCTGATGAATAGGGCACGAAACAGAATCAGACTTTAAATAGGACAATAACAGTGCAGTTTCGTCACGAAACACTGGAACAAGGAATGCAATATTTATGCTTAGGATGCTATCAGAAAGAGCATTATTAATAAAAAAGAATATTTGCCTGTGTTTTGTAGACTATGCCAAGGCGTTCAACAAAGTATGCCACAAAGAACTGATAGAAATGCTTAGCAACCTTGACATATTTGGCAAAGTCATAAGAGTAATCAAGAACCTCTACTGGCAGCAAAATGCCTGCATACAAACAAATGAATTCAGTAGATATACAAACATAGAAAGGTGGCATAAGACAAGGATGTGTCTTTTCACCGGAATCTATTCAATTTCGACAGCAAGTCTTTCCTAAAGTTATACTATACTAGAAGTTATGCTGGGATTTGTCGGTCACAATCTGAACAATATAAGACATTTGGGTAATAAAGTACTGTTAGCCAACATGGAAAGAAAACTACAAGTAACTCAATGAAAGGTAGATGAAGAAAGTTGAAAAAAAGGAATACAAATAAATTACAAGAAAACCAAATGTATGGTTATCACCAAGTAGAGGAACCCAAAATGCCAATTACAGGTTTGGGGGGGGGGATACTAAAATTAAGAAATTATAAAAATTCAAGTACTTCAGAAGTGTTCTAATAGAGGACGGAAAGTGTGACACTGAGATCTGAAGGCAAACTGGCATGGCCAATGATGCATTCCAGAAGCTGAGCAGAGTATTACGAGACAGAAAAAATTCACTACAAGCAAAGAATAGAGTACTGGATTGCTATGTGAGGTCTGTTCTTCAATATGGCAGTAAATGCTGAACAATGTCACCCAAAATTAAAGAAAAACTTGAAGCAGCTGAAATGTGGTTCTACAGAAGGATGCTGTGGGTATCATGGATTGAGCATGTGAGCAATGATGAGGTTTTAAAAAGGATGAAAATGAAAAGAAAACTAATACTAAGCATTAGAAAAAGAACTGGAACATGTGACAAGGAAGAAAGGCTTGGAGAATCTGATACTCACAGGTCAGATATAGAGAAAGTGCGACTGAGGAATATATAGATAGATAGATATGAAGAGACTGAGATATGAACAGACTGACATAGACATATACATAGGAACAATATAAATATGAATAGACATAGATATACAGATATGAACCAATTAAGAAAGATATGAAGATGCATAGATAGAAAGATAGATAGCTTAACAACATTAGATAGATAGATATGAAAAGACTGAGACAGATAAATAGATAGATAGAAGGATATGAACAGACTGAGATAGATAGATAGATAGATGGGGACACTGATAAAAATATGACCACACAACAGATATACAGATATAAAAAAATTAAGAAAGATATGAAGATGCATAGATAGATAGATAGCTTAACAACATTAGATAGATTGATAGATAGATAGATTACCATGAGATAGGTAGCTTAACAACATTAGATTGATAGATATTAAGAGACTGAGATAGATGAATAAGATAGATAGTTAGATATAATAGAGACTGAGATAGATAACCAACGGCGAGACTGAGATAGATATATAGCGGGGCTGAGATAGATAGCTGTGACGAGACAGAGATAGATAGCTATGGCCAGAGACAGACCTTGGATAGCTATGGCGAGACTGAGATGGATAGATATGACCTTGTGGAGACTGAGATGGATAGATATGACGAGACTGAGATGGATAGATATGGCCAGGACTGAGATGGATAGATATGGCCAGGCACAGAGATGGACAGATATGGCCAAGGACTGAGATGGATAGATATGACGAGACTGAGATGGATAGATGTGACGAGACTGAGATGGATAGATATGAAGGGGCTGGAGATGGATAAATATGAAGGGGCCCAGGATGGATAGATATGAAGAGACTGAGATGGATAGATATGAAGAGGGCCAGAGATGGATAGATATGAGGAAGGGGCTGAGATGGATAGATATGAAGAGACTGAGATGGATAGATATGAAGGGGCTGAGATGGATAGATATGAAGGGGCTGAGATGCAGATGAATGTGAAGAGACTGAGATGGATAGACATGAAGGGCTGAGATGGATAGATATGAAGGGGCCCAGAGATGGATAGATATGAAGAGACTGAGATGGATCAGAATATGAAGAGACTGAGATGGATAGATATGGAAAGAGACTGAGATGGATAGATATGAAGAGACTGAGATGGATAGATATGAAGAGACTGAGATGGATAGATATGAAGAGACTGAGATGGATAGATATGAAGAGACTGAGATGGATGATATGAAGGGGCTGAGGATGGATAGATATGAAGGGGCTGAGATGGATAGATATGAAGGAGACTGAGATGGATAGATATATGGAAAGAGACTGAGATGGATAGATATGAAGGGCCAGATGGATGGAGAAATATGAAGGGGGCTGAGATGGATAGATATGAAGGGCCGAGATGGATAGATATGAAGAGACTGAGATGGATAGATATGAGGAAGGGGCAAGGATGGATAGATATGGAAAGAAGGAGACTGAGATGGATAGATATGTAGGAAGGACGGATGGATAGATATGAAGGAGACTGAGATGGATAGATATGAAGAGACTGAGATGGATAGATAGATAGATAGATATGAAAGAGAGACTGAGATGGATAGATAGATAGATAGATATGAAGAGACTGAGATGGATAGATAGATAGATAGATATGAAGAGACTGAGATGGATAGATAGATAGATAGATAGCAGAGAGACTGAGATGGATAGATAGATAGATGGTATGTAGAAGAGACTGAGATGGATATAGATAGATAGGATACAAAAGAGACTGAGATGGATAGATAGATAGGATACAAAGAGACTGAGATGGATAGATAGATGGATACAAAGAGACTGAGATGGATAGATAGATAGGATACAAAGAGACTGAGATGGATAGATAGATAGGATACAAAGAGACTGAGATGGATAGATAGATAGGATACAAAGAGACTGAGATGGATAGATAATGGTAGGATAAAGAGACTGAGATGGATAGATAGATGGGATGCAAAAGAGACTGAGATGGATAGATAGATAGGATGCGAGAGACTGAGATGGATAGATAGATAGGATTTGAAAAGAGACTGAGATGGATAGATAGATAGGATACAAGAGACTGAGATAGATAGAAGGATAGGAACAACTGAGATAGATAGAAGGATAGGAACAACTGAGATAGATAGAAGGATAGGAACAACTGAGATAGATAGATACAACTGAGATAGATAGATAGATAGATACAACATGAGATAGATAGATAGATAGATACAACTGAGATAGATAGATAGATATACAGCACACAGGATAGATAGATAGATAGATACAACTGAGATAGATAGATAGATAGATACAACTGAGATAGATAGATAGATAGATACAACTGAGATAGATAGATAGATAGATACAACTGAGATAGATAGATAGATAGATACAACTGAGATAGATAGATAGATAGATAGATAGATACACAGATAAAAATATGACCACACAACAGATATACAGATATAAAACAATTAAGAAAGATATGAAGATGCATAGATAGATAGCTTAACAACATGAGATAGATAGATAGATAGATAGATATGAACAGACTGACTTAGATAGAAGGATATGAGCAGACTGACTTAGATAAATAGAAGGATATGAGCAGACTGACTTAGATAAATAGAAGGATATGAGCAGACTGACTTAGATAGATAGAAGGATATGAGCAGACTGACTTAGATAGATAGAAGGATATGAGCAGACTGACTTAGATAGGATATGAGCAGATTGACTTAGATAGATAGAAGGATATGAGCAGACTGACTTAGATAGGATATGAGCAGATTGACTTGGATACATAGGATATGAGCAGACTGACTTGGATACATAGGATATGAGCAGACTGACTTGGATACATAGGATATGAGCAGACTGACTTGGATACATAGGATATGAGCAGACTGACTTGGATACATAGGATATGAGCAGACTGACTTGGATACATAGGATATGAGCAGACTGACTTGGATACATAGGATATGAGCAGACTGACTTGGATAGATAGAAAATAGTTATAAAAGTGATTTTAGTTATTTCTAAAATACTGACTGATTGGTAAATTGCTGCCTAAAATATTTAAGTGGTTACAATTCTTTTCTTGAAATGGCTCCCTGATATCTTATAGCTACTTATTGAGTTACTAATCATCTCCAAGACACCCAGAGGATACAAAGATGGAACACTTCACACTTGTTTGCTGACATTGTTGCCAAAATATAGGTAATAATGGAAGAATGTAAAGCTGCTCTAAGCGATTAACATGTAGACATTGTGTGTATCAATGCAATAAGTAATGTGTATATATTTTTGTGTGTCTGTGTGGGTGTATGTGCAGCTAATTATACCTCTGTTTATATATCTTTAATATATATATATTACATCAACAATATGAGGACTGTCTGTTTCATACCTCAAGCTTGGTACGGTAAAAGATGATAGCAAATGAGGTAGAATGATTGAAAGAAAATCAAAATTTTAGAAACATTTTCATTTAATTCATATGATAAAAATAAATATTTAATCAAAATTTAAAATATGATAATGTATTGCATGTAATTGCATGCATAAGTACAAGTATGAATAGTTATAAATAATGATTTACCAATTTCATCAGTGATACCTTTGTATTATATCAAATGTTAAAAATATGGTAACTAAGGTCTGCAATTTGCAGGAGAGAGTTATCAGTGACAATGTTCTGATTTTGAAATATGGTTATCTCCCTTTAGCCTTCTTTTTAAAAGTACTTTTTATAACATAAAATTTGGTGAGGCATAAAGAAATTTTCCTTCCAAAAATGTAGCCCAAAGTAAAAATTTGGGGGCAGCTGCCTTAAGCAACGATCAAATTTTTTAATCATTTTGCCCCAAGCAAGACTGAGATGCAAGAGGTTAATGGGAGTGGAAGATGATGAGAAGACTCTAGTAAGGAGAATAGTAAATAAAAAGACAGGGTTGAAGAAGATAACAGATATTGCATTTAAAGTTCTGAAGATTGTAGTTGGCAGAAAAGCAAAAAGTAGTAAGAAAGTTCCAGAGGTGAAAAGTGCAAAGAAAGAAGCTATTAGAATAGAAATTTTTGTTTCATCTAATTCTACAGTAAAATGATGAGACCTAGTTGCCAATCTAGTAGCAAACTTATTCATGTGGTTGAGATACCAAAAAGAGCTTACTAGAACAATTAGCATGAATATATTTATAGAAAAGGCAGAGGGGAGTCATGTCATGGTGATGTAATAGTGACTGAAATGAAGATACCAGGTCAGGACCAATAACAGTGCAAATTGTTAAATGGATTTTTTTAAGAATCACAAGATTTAAATTAAAAGCACCATACCACACATGGCTGCAGAATTCAAAGCTTGGATAAACAGTTGATTGGATGGTATGATTATATATATATATATAGTTTTAATGTATGCTATATTTATGGGTTAAAGTGCTCAATATCTGGGATAAAGTGTATGTAATTATAAAAATGGGCATTGAGGCCAGAGCCCAGTGGTGACAGTCTTGTTCATGCTTAAATGCAGTATTCAGTCTTAGAGAGTTTAAGAAGGATGTTGACCTCAGTGTCCACTTTTTATATATATTGACACAGGAATATGGTTAAAATTGTGATTATGTCAAAGGCAACAAAAATATAAACAGTTACAAACAAAAATGAGATTACATCAAAGGCAGCCAGCTTTAAAGGTAATAATCAGCAAAAATGATTAATAGATGTGCCTGTCCATAGATGATGTTATTAAGCAGAATTCAAAGAAATTTCATTTTATGTAAATTGGGGATTCGGGGGCTGAAATGAAAATACTAAGAGGATGCAGAGTTAATGTCTAACTGATAGCGAAGGACACCACCATGACAAAAGATCATATCAGTCAGATGAATATGATTGGAGTCTGAGAGATGCAGAAAACTTTGAAAGTTAACAAAAATATGTGCAAGATAAATTCTCTTATGGTTATAAATTATGTAATTATGCATCCCGGAATAGTAATTTTCTCAGTGTGGCTTAGATGTGGCATAAGGCCAAAATTATGGAGCACTTAGTGAGGATCAAGCTCACTACTCAGTTGTAATTGTGCTAGCGCAAACCATTACACTAAGTCATGGTGCCTAATGTATCCCAAAATGTGTAGATGGTTGATATACTCAGCAGAAGTGGAAAAAAAAAAGAAAGAGAAGAAGAAAAGAACAAAAAAACAAAACATTTTATGCAAATCACACTCTGGTATGAATCATTAACGCATCACACATTAAGTCCCAGGCCTGACATATAGATGGTGCCACTAATAAAATATTCATATGATTGTTATGAAGTAATAACCTTCAAATGGCACGTGAAAAATTTGGGCCTAATTGGATTATTATTTTACAAATTTCTGTTATTTAAGTGAAGCTACTGTTACAAATTTTCAAAACAATTGAAAAATGTGAATTTCATGTGTTGATAAAGCATTTCTTTCTAATGGGAAAAATACTATTCAAGCAAAGCAATGGCTTGATAAGTGTTAATTTAGATTCTGCTTTGTCTGAAACAACAGTTAAGAGGTGGTATGCTGACTTTAAACATGGTCGTACAGACACAAATGATGCTGAACGCTCAGGTCACCCAAAATCGGCAGCTGTCCCGGAGAACACCAAAAAATCAACAAACTCGTTTTGTCAATTGTAAATTTGAGTTGCGTTTGATAGCAGAGGAGTTGAACATATTGAACATATCAGAAGGCAGTGTATTTATCATTTTTCATGAACATTTCTCAATGAGAAAGCTGTGTTTAAAGTGGATGTTGCATTTGCTCACAGCCGATCAAAAACAACAATGCGTAAATGATTCAGAGCATTGTTTGCCACTGTTTCAACACAACAAGAAAACATTTTTGCATAAACATGTGACAGTGGATGAAACCTGGATCCACCACTTCACTCTGAAGTCAAATCAGCAGTCAGCTGATGGACAGCAGCAGGTGAAAACTGTCTAAAACGATCAAAGATGCAAATATCAGTAGGCAAGCTTTTATCCTCCTTATTTTGTGATGTGCAAGGAATGTTATTCATCAATTACCTTGAGAAAGGAAGAACCAGCAATCACAAATATTCTATAGCATTATTCCTGCGTTTGAACAAAGAAAACACCCAAAAATGGCCACAAATGAAGGAGAAAAAAGGTGATCTTTCACCAAGACAACTCACCATGTCACAAGTCAATCACAACAATGGTAAAACTATATGAATTGCACTTTGAATCATTACTAACAGAATTATTTTACTATATTCATTTTTCACTAATGTCTTATTTTCCTCTCACTGTTTTTTTTTTTTTTTATGCATTGTGGTGCAGTGGATATCAGGAGAAATCAGAGAGCCAAGTTCAAATTCCATTTAAATTCATTGCATTCACTTATGTGCAAATAGCCTTGGAAAAGGTATTAATATGTCTCTTCCCTCCAGCTATGAGTTAAATAACAGGGTACATTGGGTTCTGTAGCCTTAGTTGGCAACTAGTCTACTGCAGAAAGTAATGACAACCTACTGCAGGAAAATCTTCTGCTCAGTCAGACATGATCGTCCAAGCATGTATCACACATAGTACTTAAATGACCAACTGTACTAGTAAAATACTGTAAAAACAGCAACAAAAGGGAAAGTAAATGCTAATCAATAACTGATAATATTGGTTAATAAATTATAAATAATACTGCCTTTCAGTTTAGTCATGAAAAAAATACACTCACAAAAAAAAAAAATCAACAGATAAGATTGGTAGAAACATTGTTAGGATTCCAATCAATTATATATATATGTATATTATATTTTAGAACATGTACAAATTTTTTTATATCCACTACAAAGTACAAAGTGTACATTTTGTTTCGGCATTGGAATTACAATGTCTCATCAGGTGATGTGGAAAGGAATGGAAGGCCTCTTTTCTTAT
Organism: Ascarosepion bandense; assembly: GCA_037127315.1. Lineage (NCBI taxonomy): Eukaryota > Metazoa > Mollusca > Cephalopoda > Sepiida > Sepiidae > Ascarosepion > Ascarosepion bandense. Next base: position 116,236 of record JBBBDQ010000565.1, on the reverse strand, counting down.
ATTTGGCAAGTTGTGTATGGGATGTTGGGGGGAGGGTTAGCGATAAGGGAATAAGTCTTGTAAATTTTCCAGAATCTTGAAAGATGTGGGGTGGGTATGGAATATAGTTGACTAATGAAAGTGTCTGGAATTTTATAAACAGATTTAGAATTAGAAGATGGGGTGTGTTTTATGGCCTCATGACTAGACTTTATTCTTTGGGTTTATTAGAGGAGGAGAGTAGGGAATTGTAAAGGGTTGAGGAGGGATGGGATTGAACCTATCTTTAATGTTTATTTGTACAACTATAGAATATTTTTGTATTTAAGCATAGTTTTTATAATTATTCTAATTTTGTATATTTAACCTTAATTTTGAATTTAGGAAATCAATTTTTTCTATAAAATTTTAAATTTTAAATTAGATCACAGTTTGTGATGTGTAATAGGTAAAATCTAATGTAGGAGTGTTGTTAGTACTATGAAGGTGTATTGTCTCTAAGGAGTCCTAGCTTTGGCATTTGTAGTATTTTTTAGCATGATTGTAAGGTTAGTTCTTTAATGTGTTGGTAGTTTACTGTGGTTTCATGTCTCTGGTTTAAAAGTTTGTTGCTATTCATATATTTAATGATTAACTGGGTTGGAAAAATAGGAAATTAAAGTTTGAAGTTGTCAATTAGAATTTGACAAAAAGAGGGTCAAGGAGAGAGAGGTGATTAATGGACATGTTGAAAATTTTATAGACAGATTTAACGGTAGAAGATAAGGTATGGTCCTTTACAGCCTTTATGGACAGTCCTTAAGGTTTAACAAAAAGAAAGAAATAAAGAAATGTGTATGGGGGAGTAAGAGAGGAGGGGCTAAAAAGGGGAGGAATTGCTATTTGGTAAACATCTTAGCATTAGTGGAATATATGGCCACAAATATTTTTGTATTTTTAGTTTTTAGATTTAATGTATTTTTTTTAGATTTAACCTTAATTTAAAATTTAGGAAATCACTTTTTTTATATAAAACTTTAATTCACTCACAATTTGTAGTATGAAATAAAGGTAAATTAGAGGTAAGAGGGTAGAGATCATACAGTTAAAAGTGAATATCGTGATACTAATGTTAATACTATAAAAGTTTATCATTTCGAGAGATCCTAACTTTAGCATTTGTAATTTTAGCATGATTGTAAGGTTACTTCTTTAGTGTGCATGCAGTTTATTGTGGTTTCATGCCTCTGATTTAGTAGTATGTTGCTCCTCATGTAT